>JBBPKI010001900.1:0-10275 GCA_038089155.1 Nevesoporus exiguus
CTGCTTGGAGGATCAAGGAGGTTGGTGGTGCACAGAAGGGGGTATCAGTCTTTTTGCATAATGGAGTTAAGGCCCCAGAAATCAACACAGAGGTGTAGGGATCCTTTTTTTTTCTTGACAAGGAGTATTGGAGTGGCATGAGGAGAGCTGGAGGCTCGAATGAAGCCGATCTGGAGATGCTCATTGATGAACTCTCGGAGGGTGGTGGTTTCAGTGGGGGAAAGAGAGTAGAGCTTTCTAATCAGAGGGATAGCTTCCTCCTCAAGGTTGATCTTGAGGTCAAAAGGACAATAAGGGGCAAGGATGTCAGCCCACTTCTTGCTGAAGACATCTGAGGATTTGTGGTACTCCAGAGAAACTCCAGAGAGGTCCACTTCCTCTGGAATGTTGGAGACAGTGGCAGAGCAAGATTGAGGGGCTGGAGTCGGATAGTGAATTGGACAGAGCCATCCATCTTGCAAGTGTGCATGAAGGCTGTGGCATTGACAAAGGAGATGGGGGGGCATGTGGGTCTGGGGGCTTTGGACAATTCTGAAGTGCACTCCAGAGGCAGAGATGGGGTGTGTGAAGGTGGAGACCCTGGAGGAGTGGAGGGTGATGTCAGGCTTGGCATTCCTTCTGTAGGAGTCTTGAATGAGATGCTGCTTGTGACCCACTTAATCAACAGATTGTATTGGATGAGCCAGCTGTGTCCTAAAACCAATGAACATGAGGAATCCAAGAAGGTGACAAAAAATGTCTTGGAGGTGGAATCACCAGACAGGAAAAGAAGGGTCAGCTCTATGGAGGAGGAAATAGTGGAGGTAGAAGAGCCATCGAACAGATGGAGCAATATTGGAGGTACAGAGTTCATAGGTATTTTGTGTTTTTTAATAAAAGCAAAGTCAATGAAGCAATGGGTTGAGCTGGAGTCAATAAAAGTAGATATGGAGGAAAGAGAAAACTGAGGAATCGAGATAAGTGGATGAAGAGAATTCAGATTGCAAAGAGCAGATGCATTGAGATGTAACTCCATTAGAGCATGGTCAGGTTCAACACAACTCCCAGCCTGTGTGAAGTTATGGGAGTCACTCTCTATTTTTTCACCTCAGAGGAGGTGGAGCTGGAGAAGGTCACTGCCAGAGTAGCAGCAGTGGTCCAAGCCTTCACAGCCCTAGAAGTTGACTTCAGGCAATCCTTGGTGGAATGTCCAGACAGTTCACAAAGAGACAGAGGTTAAGATTAAAGTGGCATTGACATTCCTCCAGCTGGAGTCCACCGTCTTTACTGAGCTTAGAAGAAATGGCAGGGTCAGTAGCACTGCCTTTTTTGCCCTTGTTGTTACCTCCAGAGGCACCAGAGGTGCTAGTGGAGGTGGAAGGACTGTTCCCTTTGGACTTGCTGTCCTTGGGTTTAGCTGAGTCAGGGGTGTTGGATGATGGTTTCGAGTTGTGTTGATGGGTGGAGTTGGAACCAGAGGATTTGGATGTGCAGGCAATCTTGTCTTTGCATTCCCAATATCAATGGTCTATTTGCTGCATGAGAGCCCAGAGGTCATAGATGTTGTCCAGCTTACCCTGCCAGGACAGCTTGTTCTTGATATGGTCTGGAAGCCCATTGTAGAAACTCCAGCAGAGTGCACTGGGTCCCCACTCACAGACTTGGGACACAAGGCAGTTCCATTCTACAATGTATTTAGTAATGCACTATGAATCTCACATCTGCAGTCGCTCTAGCTGAGCTTTTGCATCTGCAACTGGGTCATAGGGGCTGAAATTGGACTGGAGCTTGGAGAGGAATGCTTTCCAGTTGTCCATCCAGAGTGGATGATGTTCTGGAGGTTCATCTCAAAGGAGGTCCAGTTCAAAGTACTCTAGGGCTATGCCCTTGAGGTAGGATTGTGCAAAGGTTATCTTTGTCCAGTCCTTCTGATAGGACTTTGGGTTCGCTTGGAAGGTTAGCTTGCATTGGACTATGAAAGGACAGAGTTTACAGGGGTCAAGCCTGTCGAAAGCATCAGGCTCTCAGACCTTCATCTTATGGGTATTGGAGCTCTTTTGGCAGCACATATTCTGCTGGGTCATGTACCTTATCATGTCAGTGAGCTGAGTGAAGGGTTCAAACATGAGTGGAACATTGTTTGGATCACTGAATGGATCTCCACCCAGAAGGTCCTGGTCATTGTCATTGTGGGAGGAGGAATTAGAGGATGGGTCATTGTTGCCTCCATTATTATCCCCAGGTCCTGGTGGTGGAGGGTTAGGAGGGCTGCCAGAGTCACCAGGTGCTGCACCTAGGTCTTCATCCTCCAGAACTGTAAATCTGGGTGTTATATCCCATCCAACTCTGGTTACTCTGGACCAACTCCATTGATCCTCTGGTTCATTCTCATTCAATATCATAGACCTTGACTTCAGACCTTTTCCATTATGTTCTACCTTGACATCTCTCCATATGTTCCACTATGACATCTCTGTTTCTGTTTCATCTTCACATCTCTATTCCCATTCCATTTCAATGTCTTATCTTGACTTCTATTTCACTTACATAGTTACCTCTGTGCCTGCACACATTGAAGACTTACCTGATCTCATCTCTCTTAGTATATAAAGTCTTTACTTCTGTTTATAGGTACCTCAGTTTGAATCTCAACTTAACTTTGACTTAACCATGTCCTGTCCTTGTCTTGATCTGATGATCTCCTCTCATCTTAAGTCTAAGACTCTCCTCCAAACTCTGACCCTCCACAAATTTGGGACACTGGACTTTCTGCAAAGGTGCACCACATAAGGTGAAGCCAAGTCCCATTCGACTAACCTAACTCCAAAGTCTGGAGTTAGTCTGGAGTTTGTCCCCAGTGTTTAACACTGGGTCCAGTTGGTGAATCAGAGTGAGCAGGAGTTGCAATGGTGGGGGTAGTTAAACGGTGGGGCAGGCAAAAAATTGCAGAGGCTGAGTCACTGACTGACCTAGTGGTCAGGCTGATGAACTCGCTGCACAAACTACCAAAGGTAGCTGTCATATCCATGACATCCTATCCATCTTCACCTCCTCCAGCCTTATCTCCAGCCATCTCCAGCCACCTCTGCTACCCTCAGTTCACCTCTGCTTCCTCCACACTTGGAGCTCTGCTTCTCCACTCTGGACCAAGGCTGTGCTTGCATAGGGACTCAGCTATCTTTGGACCTGGATATCTTTTGTACATTCTGTTTGTACATCTCTTTGCTTCCTCCATCCCTTCTTGGTCCCTTATGAACCCTTGATATTATCTCACTCATTCCCTGACATCCTTGATGTCCCTGTTTACCTTCTAGTATAAAACCTCTGTACCTCTGTCATGTATCCCTTAGCATGAATATTGATTTAGTCACCTCTCCTGATCCTCATTGCAATCCCCTCCTCCTCCTGTCAGACCTCCACTCCTCCAAAATGTGAGAACATGGACCTATTTAAGAGTGCAACACATAAGTCCTGCACCAACATCCTTTCTATGCAACTCCACTCCAACACCTCTGCTCTGGACTTCAGTCCAACTCTGAGACAAACTTCATTGACCACCCCTCAGTACCTCTGGACCTTCAATCAGACTTGAGTCCAGAGAGACCAGACCTTAACAGTAGCATGCAGTGCTTGTTCACAAGTATGGATGCATCTAGACATAGAGATATAGAGTCAATGGACCTGGCAAGTGTCAGTATGAATATACTGTCAAGTCTGGGTCCTCCAGGTTAAGTCCAACTGGAGGTCTGAAGGGCTAGAGGGAGTTAATGGTGGAGGTGGACCAATGGAGGAGACAAAGACAGAGGGACTTAGGAGGACTTTGGCACAGGACTTGTGTGTCACACCCTTGTGAAGGTCTGGTTCTTATATTTTGGAGAAGGTAGGAGCAGAGGTTCCCTTGGATAGGGAGTTAAGAGGTAGGGGCAAGGCAAAGGAGATCGGATGGAGACAGGAGGAGAAACTTAGGTGATATTCATACTAAGGGATATACAAGGAGACAGAGTGCTTAAGTACAGACAGGATAAGGGGCAAAGGTACAAAACAAGCTGAAAATAATATCTGACAAAGATGGAGAACATATGAAAATATTCTAGGAGATTAGAAGTGAAGTAAGGGTGACTAGGTGTCAGGGATACAAGCAAGGGATGATGAAGGGTCAAAGAACAAAGAGGCATACAAAAGGAGATAGTCCAAGCACCACTAAAACTTGTCTGGGTGGAGAAGCAAACTCTGGGATGGAACTCTGAGGGGTCAAGTAAGGAGGAAGGATAGGAGCAGACAGAGGGGACCAGAGATGGTTGGAGAAGGCTGGAGAAGGCACAGAAAGGGGTTGGAATGATGGATATGACAGAAGGTAAGTATGCCAGAGCACAGCATAGGAGCTGTGTTCCAAGTGGAGTATTAGAAATGTACAATGGAGGATGAGTAATCTGTTAAACACTGGGAACGAACTCTGGACTAACTCTGGACTTTGGAGTTAGGTTAGTCAAACAGGACTTGGCTTCACCTTATGTGGTGCACCTTTGCAGAAAGTCCAGAGTCCTGAATTTGTGGAGGGTCAGAGTTCAGAGGAGAGTCTCAGACTCAAGACAAAAGGAGATCATCAGATCAAGACGAGGACAGGACAAGGTTAAGTTGAGATTTGAACTGAGGTATCTACAGACAGAAGTAGAGACTTTATATACTAAGAGAGATGAGATTGGGTAAGTCTTCAATGTGCACAGGCACAGAAGTAACTATGTAAGTGAAATGGAAGTCAAGATAAGACATTGAGATGGAATGGGAATAGAGATGTCAAGATGAGACAGAAACGGAGATGTCATAGTGGAACATACAGAGAGATGTCAAGGTAGAACATAATAGAAAAGGTCCAAAGTCAAGGTCTATGATATTGAGTGAGAACAAACTGGAGGATCAATGCAGTTGATCTGGAGTTGAGAACATGTGTGTGACCGGGGGAACTGGTCTGGAGTTGGTCTGGAGTGACTAGAGTTGGACAGGATATGTCATAATCATAATACAACAGATCTGGGTCCAGGTATAACCGAGTGCCAGGCTGAGCACAGCATTGGTCCAAGCAGAGGAACAGAGCTCCAAGCATGGAGGAGTGGAGATGAACTGAGGGAGATGGAGACGGCCAGAGTTGGCAGGAGTTGACCAGAGTTGAGGCCAAAGGGGTCAGAGATAGATAGAATGGCACAGGATATGACACTGACTCCAGCAAACAGGATGCCAAACCCCCTGCACCTCCACTCTGGAGTGCACTCTGGAATTGCCATTGCTCTTGGACTTTTGCCCTTCCACTTCCTTGTCAATGCCACACCATCTGCATATGCATGCAAGATGGATGGCTTAGTCCACTTTGTCAGCCACCTCCAGCCTTCACTGGGGAAGGTAAGACACCTCCAATAGAAAGTCACCCTTGCAACATCCAACTTCCCTCCACCCTCAACTTTGTTATCTCTGACCTTTCAGACCTCAAGTCTGGAGATCACCCTACCTTCTCTGCTGCCAACTCCAGCAAGTCTGGATAATCATATGGAACCACCTTCAGGTCCTTCCTTTTTCTATCTCTGCTCCATTTTGCCTCTGTTATCTCATTCTATTGTTTTTCCTTATGTTTCATTTTTGTGTCATCCCTCTGACCCTTCCTACCTATTAACCAAAAGTCCGAAGGTAACTCTGTTCATGTCTGTTGACTCTGGCTTATCTGATCAGCCTGGACATTTGGGTAAGGAATCCTCTTCGGTTTCTTCCCTTTCCTCCCTTTGTTTTCTACTTCTTCTTATTTGTTTCCTTTTTCTCTGCTCCTTCTGTGCTTTTGGATCCCAAGTCCAATAGTAACTCCATTTCATGTATGATAGCTCTGGTCATGTCTGGTCCTTTTTGGATATTTAGGGTAAAGGACCCCCTTTGGTTCTTTCTCTTTCTTTCCATTTCTCCTGTTCTCTGTCCCTTGTTCCAACACTGGGTCATGATGGTAGACTCCTCTTCAAGGAGTGCCATTACTGGTTGACAAACACTCTCTGTTTCTCTTTACCTGATGATCACAAGTCTGAAGGTAACTCCAGTTTGCTCCAGCAACTCTGAAGCCTTTTCCTTCTGAAGCTCTCTTTTCATTCTGCTTCATTCTGCTCTTCATTTTCTCCTTCCCCCTGATCTCTGTATCTGAGGACCACAAGTCCAAAGGTTATTCTGTTTCTTATCTCCAGCACTGCAACACTTAACAGCCACCACTCTGGTCACTCTGGCTCGCACTCCACTCCCTCTGTACCCAAAGATATCAAGTCTGAAGGTAACTCCATTTCAACTCTGGTTCACTCCAGCAACTCTGGAGCTTCTGTTTCATTTTCTTCTTTTCCTTTCTGTTCCATTTTCCAGACCTGAGACTGCATCACCCTTGTCTGTGCTCTTTTCTGGAGCACTTGATAATGCAACCCTTATCTTTTCTCTCAGCTTCCTCTGTACCTCCAGACATTAGATCTCAAGGTAACTCTGTTCTAAGTCTGGTTTGCTCTGGCAACTCCAGACCCCTTTCTCCTTCACCTCTTTGTTTCTGTTTTGTTCTGTTCTCTGGACCTGGGACTTGTGTTGCCCTTGTCTGCATTCCATTCTGGAGCACCCCCAGATATATCTACTCCTTTCTCTGTCCACTTTTATGACCTCATGGCTTCCCCTCTGGGTCCATTCCAGACCATCCAAACTTCCCTCCAGGTCCACTCTGGACCACTCTGTTTGCACTCTGATTCTGCCTTCCTGTGTCTATTTCTCCCTTTTGCCTCTGACCCTTCTGTGCTGTCAACTCTGGCAGCATCTGGTCCATTCTGGGCCACTCCATTTTCCCTCCTGCTCTTCTTCTTTCCCTCTGTTGGCCCTTCAGGCCTTCATCTTTGTCAACTCCAACATCTCTGACAAACTCTGGTCCACTCCGGACCATTTGTCTTCTTTTCTCCTCCTTCAGGTAATCCACCTCTGTGGCCTTCATGCCAAATCTCTTTGGGTTCCTTGATGTTTGCTTAGTATAGGACATTGTGTGCTCGCCCACTAAATGATCTGTTGATCATTGGGTTTAAGAAGCCACAACTTTGTCTAACATACTCTTACAGATAAAATGCCAAACCTCTGCACTCCTGGACTTTGTCCAGAAATCTAATCCTGGGAGTTGCACCTCTGGGATTCACTCAAGGCCTCAGGCCTTCTGTGGTCATTGTCTGTGGACCTCCAACTGGCTTTGTCCAGATTTCTCCCTGTGCTAAGGACTGACCAATGAATACACCTTTTTAGCTCTCTGCCATCAATGACACTTTATAGTTTGTTGTTGTTGTCACTGTTGTGTCAAGTCCTGGTCCTCTGGGTCAAGTCTGACCAGAGGTCTGAAGGGGCTGAGGGGAGAAGTGGAGGTAAGCAACAGAGATGGACTGGAGTCTGAGCGGAGTAACAGAGATGGAGGGGACTTATAAGGACTTGGCACAGGACTTATATGTCATGCCCTTGTCTAAGTCTGGTCCTCAGATTTTGGAGGATGGGGGAGTGGAGGTTCCAGAGAGAAGAGGGGGAGGATAAGGCAAGGAGATCAGATGAGAGGAAGAGGCGAGACTTAATTGATATTCATACTAAGGACATACAGAGCAGAGTACAGAGGATTTATATACTGAGGAGGAAAGTGACTAATTCTAGGATCGATGCAAGGTGTGAAATGGAGGAGTTCAGGGATAAGGAATAACATAAATCAAGGGATAAGTGAAACATAGGGATGAGTACAGGGTTGGGATACAAGACAATGTCATAAAGGATTGCTTATGAAATAGTCTGAATAAGGAAACTACAAAGGATGAGGGAAAACTGACTGGAGTTGTGGCAGAGTTGACACTGGAGGCACCAGAGTTGAGTATGAGGATAGAACTCTGAGGGATAGGTGATAGAGGGTGATGAATGGAGGAGCTGGAGTGGGCCAGAGTTTGCTGGAGTAGGCACTATAGGGGGGCAGATGGATGGATGTAACAGTTGTCTTCATTGTTCTTTCATCTAGGTCTCCAACCTTCATGGTCTCATCCTGCAGACCTCCAACCGGCTTCATTCCAGACACCTCTCCCTGCACTTTGGACTGACCAAGATTGTCCTTGGCCTTCTGCCAACTCCAGCTTCTTTCAGAACTTCTCTGCTTTTGTCCCATTTGTTAATCTCCACCTTTTTGTCTCCTTTATTCACTCTGTTTCTGTTTTATTTTCAACTTTGATTTACTCTGGAGTTACCTCCAATTACCTCTGCTTTTACTCTGATCAACTCCGATAATTTCTGTTTTTTGCCACCTCCTTTGTCTTTTCACCCTTCTGATATTTCTCTTCCATTTTCATTTTTCATTTTTACTTATATACTCTGTGGTCAGCATTCTCAGGCTCCTCTTTGGCCTCGAGGGCTTGGCCTTAAAGGGGAGGCACCACCCACCACCTCCTCACCCTATCATCTCCATACTTCAACTCCAGTGCACTCACTGCACACCCTCTAGTACCTTCACTCCAGCCATTCTGGAGTTATCCCTCCAAAGTCTCCACTTCAACTCTGATTTCACCTCTTGTGCCCTCAAGGTACACCTTCATCTGACCCCTTTGATGGTCATCTGCTCTCTTGACTGTCCCCCAGTCTATTTTTAGGGCCCACAGGTTTTCTCTGTCTTCCAGACTATCTGGTACCCTTGTGGTAGACCTCCATTGCACTCCAGCATCCTCTGGAGTTGTATTCATTCAGTTCTTCTGTTTCCTTGTTTCCATTTGCTTTTCCATTCAGTATTGGACTAATTGCTCTTCTTGTTGCTTTTCAGTCCTTTTCAGTTCTATCTTTGAGTGCTCCAGTACCTAGTGTACTCCTTGGTGTTCACCTCTGATACTTCCAGTTTAACTCCGAACAACTCCTTTCTACATTATGATTACATTGCTTTTAACTGCTTTCAGGTCCCTTGGTTCTCATTTTGTTTCTCCTCTGGATTTTTGCAAACTCTGGCATTTTCTTTCACTCTCTGTGTAGTTGAGCATTATTCTCTTGTCTTCCTTCTGCTTCATTCACCTCCAACACCCCATGTACAACTCCAGATAACTCTAGATAACTCCGCTTTTTCTCCATTTTCATCTTTGTTTCTATATCTGCTCCAGTCTCCCTCCATCTGTTCTTTATCTTGCATTTTCTCTGTTCACTCTGTCCACTTCCTCTGCCATCCGTTCTCTCTGGCACATTGATGTGCTCCTACATTTCCCTCCATTTTCCTCTGATTACTCTGGCTTAACTCCAGTGTAACTCTGGAATTTTTCCAGTTGACTTCATTTCATTTCTACACTCTGTTGTCCGTCTCTTTCATTCTGGACTTGTTCTATTTCCCTCCATAACTCCGGCCTTACTCTGGTTTTACAACCATTTGAGTACACTTATGTACCTTTACCTTCTCTGTTTCCAGGATCATTCAGTACCTGGCTTACACCTCCGATTCTCTGGCCCATTTCAGGCATCTTTGACCCCTTTCTGGAGCCCTCTGACTCCCTTCACTCTCCTCCATCTCTACTTTCATTTTTCTCTCTGCACCTATGTTTCTGTTCTTCTTTCATTTTACTTAGTATATTACTCTGAAACCTCTGGTACACTCCGTGTACAACTCCAGCCCTTCTCCAAGGACCTTCATTCTCCATCCCTCTCAGTGCCATCTGGTGCCCTCCGCTCTCTGGCCCTCTCTGGGTACCTCTGACCCCCTTCTGGGGCTCTCTGTCTTTCATTTCTCCATATCCGTTTTCCTCTGTATGCTCTATCTTTAGTTTCAGTTCAGTTTTCAGTCTCTTTGTCTTCATTTCTATTTCCTCCAATTCTGTTTCCTCTCCACTTTCATCCTCCAGTGTCCAGCCACCTCCACATGTCCTCCACTGCCACTCTGCATACTCTGCCATCTCTAGCATCTGTTCCACCCTGCTTGTGCATGCTCTGTGCTCTCCAAATCCACCTCATGCACCATCCACAATCATCCCCATTAGAAGTCATGCCAAAGGCATGCCCTAAACCCTCGTGCTTGAGGCTTGGAGCCACTTTTCAGAGTTAGCATATTATCAGTAGCAGGACTTCAAGTCTTCCAGCTGGTCTGGACAATTCATCATCACTCTGAACTCCATGTGGTATCCTTTCTCAGACTTGGCCCAGTAAGCACCTCTGTTATCACCTCTGTCAGTGTATCCTCTCCAAAGAAGCTTGACCATTTCCTTGGATTGGCTCTGCACTGAAATCCCACTTACTGTAGGCCTTGAGGGCTCAGCCTTAAAGGGG
>JBBPKI010001901.1:0-10270 GCA_038089155.1 Nevesoporus exiguus
GCGCTCACGCTCGGTCTCGGTCCATCCTCCATCCGCCGAGGAAGACAGCGACGAGTCTTCCCCAGAGCGCGACCAACCTCGTATCATTCATGTCTCCGGCCCCATGAGCGACCGCAAGTCGGGGGAACCCTTCCTCGTCCCAGAGCACGCCAAGTCCAGGGAGAACACACACTTTGCACTCTCCTTGGACAAGGCACCTCGCGCGTCCTTTCTGGAGCGGCCGTCCAAGACGCTTCTCAGGTCCGTCGCGAGGTACGTGTCATTGCCCCCTTTCTGTCTCATCCATTTGCCCCACGTTCATTTCCTCACGCTCTCCCACTCTTCTCTATCGACTCCTTGCTTCGGTGTCGTATATTTCACGCTTGTCATGTCGGGTTCTCATCGTCTGCCCCAGTGACCATCCTGCCGATTCCGTCAACGCCCTCCGACCTACTTCAAAACCGACATTGATCCGTCGTGTAACCTCGAAACTCCACATTTCCATTCCCTCGAGGTCCGGCAGTACTTCGGCCCTGCGGTCTCGGCCATCGACGCGGACATTGCCCACTGACGTGGGTCCTCCCACACAGGGACCCCGGTCTCCCAGACCCACGATCGCCGTCTCCCCGACGCTGCCCAACACCTTCGTCTCTAAACAACATCGAGAAGCAGCTCTCCGGGAACGCGGACTCCTCCCTCCCCGCAAGGATCTGAGCGAACAGGAACGGGAGGCAGATGAACGGCTCGGCTGCGTCCCGTCACCGGTCTGCTCGACTTTCGACGGATCGACCGAAGCAGAGCGGCTCAAAGCAAACTGGTTGGCCGCCAACCGGACATCCGAGAGTAACGATTCGGAGTGTGCACCCCTTGTCCCCCCACACTTGCGGTCGGCAGGGCTGTCTTCACCTTCCGTTCCTTTGTCGAATATCGGTGTTGGGCGCCGGTCGGCCGAGGGCAGGACGGATCTCCCTTCTGTAGGTAAACCATCGATCTGCAGTTCCGCACCTCCATTGTCGGCCTCTTCGTGCCTTGAGGTCTTACACGAGGAGCCGTCGGAGCAAGGACCAGTCACACCACCTCCCCCGCTGACGCTAGTCAAGCTTCCGATCATCATATCTGGCCCGCTCGATTCTCCACCTTCCCCCATGATCGTAGAGAGTCCTGTGTCATGCACTTTTTCGTCACATTGTCCAGGGTCAACGCTCGAGTCGCACGCGCACGCGCACTCAAGCCACCCTCCTCCTGTTCCCGAAAAAGAAAGCACTGCTTCTCGGAGACGTACGAGCGATTCAGGCGACCGACCGCGCAGGGCTGTAGGGTCTTTATCCAGGCTGGGCACTCGTTCCCTTACCAACCTCGGTCGTTCTGTGACAGGAAGTATGAGGGCCCCAAGTTCGAGTACGCTCGCCTCCGGTCACACCTCATCCTCCGTTGCTCAGGCACCGAGAATGGCGATTGACCCGACCATGCACAGTATCGGAAGCATCATCAGGGAGACAAGGGACATCAAGGATGCCGAAAGTCGCAGATTGAGTGAACTCGCCTTTTTAGACTAATCGCGCATTAGTCCATTTTGCTCATTATTTGATTCGCCTTCCCTGGTCTTCTTTTCTTTCCTTCTCACGTGTATATTTGCGACCATGTATACCATCATCGCGACGACCTACCTTCCTGCACCACTTTTACTTCCCCCTTCCATCTTTACTTTGACCCAGGGACGTATTATCTGGATCTCACGCTCATTCGTTACATTCATTTCCGTAGTGCCACACCAGATGGTCACCTCTTAATGGTGTATTCCTAGTACTCCTCTCGTTACCCCGAAGTTTAGCATGTTGGTTTAATGCAGGAGCACATGCATGCCCGCCTTACATCATCCGCATCGCCGTTGATCACGATGACCAATCATCAGTTTATCTCAATTCAATGGAGTCTGCCAGTCCAGACGCCAAAGTTACGCCCTCGAGTAGCCCAAAAATGTGTCAAAAAACGGCCATGGTGACGGCAACGAGGCTGGGAGCCCGCCATGAGGCATCGTGGCCCAGCGCCCAGCTCCAAGTTCCATCGATCGTTCTCTTCCATTCCGCACCACGCCATCGCACATAGCAACACCCGCTCAGCCTCCCCCAAAGACGACGATGGCACCATCGACCGTGGCACAGCTCAAAGAAGCAGGCAACGCCTTCTTCGTCAAAAAGGACTTTGCGCACGCGTACGAAAAGTACACCGAGGCGATTGCGATCGATGGTCGGAACGCGGTCCTGTACGCCAATCGATCTGCGTGCAACTTTGGCTTGGGCAAGTACGTCCGTTCCGACCCAGTCCAATCCTATCCTCGAGGGCGTGCGGTGTTGACGACGCGCACGCGCTTTCGCGAACAGATACGTGGATGCGTTGCGGGACGCACATCAGGTGGGTGGCGTGATCGCGTTGGCTTGCTGGTGACGCTGGACTGAACGGGTCGACGTCGACAGGCTACGGAAATCGACTCGGGGTACGCAAAGGGATGGTCCCGCCTCGCGACCGCTCACGACGTGCGTCCCGTCCCGTCCTCTGCATAGCCGCTGATTCCACTCACGCCCTCCCAAGGCCGCACTCGAATTCGACAATGCCATCAAGGCGTGGCAGAAAGCTCTTGACGCTCTTCCAAAAGAGAACCTCACCCCGGTTGAGCTCAGGCAGCAAGAACAGTACGCGTCGTCCCTCCAAAACAGCAAGCAGCGTCTCAGCGCCGCGTCGGCACAGCCGTCCCCGGGAATCGTGACCAACGTGCACACGGAGAAGCCACCGTGGCAGGCAGCGGAGGAGATGCTCCCTGAGCTGCTCGCCGCTGGCCGTCCAATGTACCCGAGTAGCGTAAGCGGGGCGTGCTGTTTTCGTCCTTGGCCGTTCAGGACTGATCGAGATATTGATATTTCGGACGCTAGGCGTACTTGATTCACTTTGCCAACCTGGTCGGTCGAACGTCTGTATTTGCGTCGTGCTGAAACGATCATGCGGTAGGAATGGGTAGAAGGCATCGAGTACATGAAGAGTTTGAAAAAGGTGCCCGCCGAGGACGCTCCAGGTAAGTACGCGATGATGGGATATACGGAGGTCGGTCTTTTTTCCGTGCACGGGTGGAAGGGCACGTCGAAAGATGAGAACGACGTTACAGGGCCTCACTTACATCACGAATGGGGTTATGCGTGACATGCGCGTGTTCCGCATTGATTGCCAGGATTGGCTTGACAAGTATAACGATCAAGGTGGGCGGGTTCTTTTTTCCTGTTCTGCGTGCGCATTGTCAGCGACGTCGTATGTTCAGTACATTTTGAGGCTGAGAAACACAGAGCGTGGACCTCGGAAGGCTTGGAAACCATTCAACAGCAGGCGCTGGAACGGTTGAAGAAGGATGGATGGGACGCCGTTCGACCTGCACTTTCCGTCGTAGTTCGGTTCGTTCACCTGTCGCTCGCCAAAGGTCTCTTTACTCAACTCGCTTCCCTCCCTCAGTGGATGGATCATGCGTGCCCTCTTCGACGCAGAACTCAGACAAGCATCGCACGTCGCCGTCGAAAGGTTGGAGGAGACCCTCCAGCTGCTTCACTGGGGTCGCCAAGTTTGGCGAGATGTGTCCAAGGACGATAGGGGCGTGATCTTCCAGGATACGTTCGTCAGAGGAGTGAAGGCAATATATCTGGACAAGCTAATGGGGGTATGTCACTACATAATATACTCTACTAAACATGGCTCATGTGGCGGTAGGCGCATGCGAGAGCGGACAGCGCTGACAAACCAACATTCCTAAATACCCTCCTGCAAGAGGCGCGTGAACTGATCGAAGAGGTCGAGAACACCCCCTGTCGGACTCAGCCCGATCTTAGTGAACCTCTCGATCCCGGTTTCGTTTCGTCCTTTTATGTCTATCCGACTGCCGAGGCGTACGCGTGCGTTGCTTTTTTTGAGATGCCAACATGTGTCTTGATGGTCTCATGATCGCACAGCACGGCCGGATATTGTTTCATCCAGATTGCACGGTCGACTGAGAACCCGGCAGAGCAAAAGGCGCACTATCTCCTGGCTGTGAAGCAGTACAACCTTGCGGCAAGAACGCTTCCAGAGGACGATGAAAAGCATTGTTGTATGTTCATGTTCTCCCGACGTCGTCTGGGGGTGTAATTGAACGTGCGATAGGGTATTTGCAGTGTACCATCCAACCCATGTTGTCTGCCGGTGTGCCCAAGGACACGGTCATGGGCGTCGTGAAAGCGATTCGAGCGGCCATGCCCAAGATGCAGAGAATTTGGGCACACTCGGCGCTGGCGAAACAAGGCAGGGACGAGATGATCGAGGCGGCCTTACGTATTGCGGAGAAGAGCTGAAACCGGTAGGCGGAGAATGATGTAGGGGAATGGAGCGACAAACCCCGTTTCAAGGGACGACTTTGGACACACATCAGCATGGATTTGTGCCACTTTTTGGACTATATAATGCAATTTTCAGGAACGGTGCGCGGCAGCTCGTGAAGATCTGGTTGCGGACCTTTGCGGACTCGGATGCAGACGCAGTGGTGGTGCGTATGAACACGTGAAGTCTGTTCGAGGGGATCTGAAGATGCCGTCAAGTAGAGAATCCGAACAGCTTCCATGGAGACCGGTTCGAGCGGATCCCGGGCGATGTATACGACACATGGCGTCTTACGCCTTGATGTACGCGGTCTGGAGAACGGACAGTCTAGGTATCTCCACTCCACCCAGTTGGTCGCTCGTGACTCACAGGGTCGACTGTTGTGGTCCATAAAGCACCGCGAGCGTTGGCAACAAGTTTTTAGAGCCGATGGGCGTTCATCTAGGCATGCGAATGCGGTCACCCGGTGCGCTGATGCTGATGGTGATCATGAGAGCGGCAACTGCATTGATGAGCACTCTGCCAAGCGTGATGCAGCAGCAACGGGAGCTTGGTCCCTGTGTCGCCGCGTCGCGGCATCATGGTTCATGGTTTTCCCTTGCCACTGGTACGCTCGGGTCTCTCCATGAGCGGCGGGCGCCGGGCTCAAGTCGTCCCGGCGATGTGACTCAGTGGGTGGCTTGATCATCACATACCTTCCTTTTTGAACATGTGTGAGGAGCTCCCGTCTGAACGTTGAACAGTCGTCAGAAGGGGACTTTGCCCCACGATTGAGTCGTATCAGATAGAGGGATTCTTATCGCCCCCACGTAATATTACGCCCAGGTGTGAGGCATGCTCCTATGATATGTCGTGATCGTGATCACGGTTAATCAATTTGAATTTTCAGTGCGGTTGCGGGCGGAAGTTTCCATATAGAAATCAGCGTACGCCACGCTCTCACAGGGTCACAAGACTGTGTGTGTGCGGCACAACTTTAGAGTGGCCTAGGTGGCGGGATAGCGGGTATCATGACGAGACGATAAGGAGAGGGCCACATGCAGTGGACACGTATGCTGGAAACTCGTCGGCCGCACTCCAGAGTTCTAGACACTGACAAGTGCCTTGATGATTCCTAATCGGACGAAACCTGAGCATAATGCGAAACTGTTGAATTATATTGTGTGCACGTCTCGCGGGGTTTCTATACGAACCGCGGATCTTGGAATACGCAGATAACCTTGCTGGAGCGTGGAGCGGCTGATGGCGATGCCATTGTAGGCAGCGTCTCTACGCCCGTTACTTCTGGACGTGTTTCACCGTGAAATAGGATCCGCAACTGGCTGCATTTCTGGGCGTGCACGGACCAAGATCGAAATATTTAATTGTACCTGGCATTTTACACCGCCACTGGGGTTAGGTGACGGCTGGCGATCCGGGGAGTGGCGCATAGCAGGGTTTTTTAAGCGGCGCCGCGGGGGATGATGATGAAATTCGAGGGGACACGTGCTAGCAAAAACTGACAAACCGGGAATTGCCATGTCGGGGTTATATAAAGGATCCTGGCAGATGAGCGAGATGCATACTCCCTTCTCTCTACTCCCCTGAACACGCCCCGCAATGAACCAGGACTCGAACACCACCCAGCCCGCTCAGGACGGCGTGCACCACTCAAAGCCGATCCCCATCTCTACCCAGCATCTCCGTCATCGCTCCGCCTCCTTCTCTTCTGACTCGACAAATTCCCCCACTTCATCCCCTCCCCTCGTCACCCCAAACAATTTTTCCAACACTCGCATTCCGGTTTCCTCCAGCTCACCCATTCTTTACTTCTTATCTCAGTCTTCCCCCGCGAAAAGTCCCGCGACATTCCCTTTTCGCGGTTTCGTCCCTCCCCCGCTTGCCGAAGGTGTGTGCTGACGTGTCGTCTTATCGCTCCGCTTTAATCTCTTGTGCAAACAGACGATGAGGCCGAAGACTATAAAATACTCGCTCACCACGCTCGTCGTGCCAGCACCGCTGGTCGATTCCAACCCCAACCCCCGGCGGTGGAGCCCCATCACGAAAGGGGTGTCAACGTCCTCAGACGTCTCTCTCTAGGAGGTCGCAAGGTGTGTCGGCTCATCGTATTTCTAATTTTTTGAATTCATCCGATATCTTATAGTCCTCCGTGCCCGATATACCCCAGCCCGGCAATCTCCAGTCTGCTCCGGGCTCGGCTGTATCGAGCCCACTCATTGCGAACACCATTCAACTCGACCGCAAGTCCAGGCGCTCACCTACCCTCAGTGAGCACGCACGTCCTCGTCGTGCACCTTCTCCCATGGGAGAAAGGATTCTCAAGGGGCATTTTGACGGCTTCAACTAACTTATCGCATTGGTTCCTGTTTCACCTTCGCGTCGTCCCTTTGCAGCACACAGATCGCGTGGTTCTGGAATGTTTGCATCCTCAAACTTCATGAAAAGGCTGTCCATTCGTTATCGTTATTGTTCGTCCTGCTCTGCGTCAGCAGCGATGACATATGCAGTGGCGTCGATATCACCTGCATGTCGCAGAGTAACCATATTGGCGCGACCCTTCATCCCCCATGCCGAGATATCCTAGTGCGCAACCTCTTCATTTTACCTATTAATGGATTGGTCTCCCCTTTCCCATTGCCTTATCATGTTTTCACTTTTTCTGCATCAAGTACGGTTAGTACTCAACGCGATTGAATGCCCGCTCGCTCCCTGTACGTTATGGTGTACTAGTATGCATTAATGCATTAGTTCCATGTGTAAAGATAGGTATCGTAACATTCCATCAAAAATATTATTTGGCAATATTAGCAATCGTCCCGCTGGGCCAGCCAGCGATGGACATGAAAGTTCACGTGCAAGTCTATAGTTTCAGGAGACGCGCTTGTACTTGTTGTACGTAGCGGCAGATACACCCACATCGATCTGCTCCGCACATAGCCTCAGAAGGCGTTGCTCCAGCTCAGGATGGGGGTGTGCCTGAACGGGAGGCTGGTATCTGCACCAATCCCACCAAATCGTCCAATGAATCCACTTCAATTTGAGAACCTTGCAGTCCTGTCCCCGCTTCGACGTCCGAGACGTCACGACCTGTGCAAAAGCCTGCTCAAACGTGAGTCCGGTGCCCTCGACCTGATGATCCAGGACGTCCGTTGACTCGCAGCTGAGCGAGATGGCTTTCAGCCAAGGAGCAAGGGGCAAGTTCCGATCCTGGTCCGACGCGTTGACCATGTCCTTGAGCAGCGGCGCGATAAGGGCCGGCACACCCGCCCCGTTGAGCTTCAGCAAGACCAGCGACGGACACCGCTCGACCACCTGCCTCAGCTCCCCACTCGAAATATCGACGGCGGTGAGGGTGAAATGGTTGAGCGCACACCTCGAGCGGGCGAGGAGCCCCAGAAAGCTCTCGTGACACCAGTCCGTCGTCATGTCGCTCGTATCCCACACGCGCGTGAGTAGCTGAAAATCGCGCAGCGCAGGCGTGCAGAGGGCGTCCATCAGGTGTGCGATGCACTTCTCGTGGTTGTTGATCGTGACGAGGACGAGGGTGGCGAGGCAGGGCATGTGGATGCGGTCGTGCAGCGCAGCGTCCCATTTGGTCTCACATCTGTATTGGGTGATCTCGACGTGAAGGTGGGTGAGGTGTGGGGCGCAGGTGAGGACGGTGAGGAGCTCTTCGATGTCGGCCGGGCGGTACCCGCCGCGAAGGGTAAGTTGTGTCAGCTGTGTCCACGGCAGCGTCTTGTGGCTATCCGGCATCGCCCCAGCGGGAATCTGCAGCTCCTTCAGTCGTGGCAAAAACTCGGGTCGGAACGGGGCCCATGGCGTGCATTGGGGGGAGATCTCGAGCTCCTCGAGCGAGGGCATCGGACATTGTATGAGGGGGTTGAAGTGGTCCCAGTCCCGAGTGGCCGCGGGAAAGTGGACGAAGACGGCGCGCCAGCGATCTGCATGGTCTGCCATGATGCTGCTAAGGCGACGGAGGAACGTTGGAGGGACGTCGTCCGTCAGAAAGTCGTTCCAGAGCCACAGCGAGACGGGGAACGGACGCGAGCGGTGGATCCATGCGTAGAGGATCTCTTCTTGCTTGTCGAACGTGCCCGAGGTGGGGAGGTCGAGGTAGAGCGCCGTCCAGAGTCTGGGCATGGCGAGGGACAGCGAACGCCAGCTACGACATACACCCCCGAGGAGGAGGGGTGCACGTCGGCTGGGCTCGCAATGCGGTCCGCGAACGTGGACATCGCCGCAAAAGTCAAATATCCGTGCCATGATCTCTGGGGGCATTCGTCTGATCGGGGAGAGGAGCGCACCGAGGTCCTCGACGTACGAGGCCAGCTCACGCTTCCGACGCTGGATCTCGGCGAGACGTGCCTGTAGGCGGATGATGTCCTCTTCTACCACCTCAAGCTCGGCCTTGGGCACGGCGAGGAGAGTGCGGACCTGGTCCCGTTGGTCATCTAGGGGTGCATTGTTGGTGCCCAAAAGGCGAATGATCGATGACTGAGGGGACATGAGTCGACGAGAGCTGATCGGCGATGAATCGCTTACTGGGGGTATGTCCTTGACGTCGCCATACTGGTCCAGCTTGGCTACGTAGAACGGCACGCTCGTCTCCTTGAACATCGTGACGACAAGGACGGGAAGGGTCTGGTGAAGCCTTGAGCGATTCTGAAACAGCACAAGGCTCTCTTGAATGGGTTTTAACCAGTCCTTTAAACGCCAGTGGGTTGCCTACGGCATAGCTTGAAGTAAAAAAAAAGACCACGCCGACAGTGCAACGTTGAGAAAACGTTGCGATTGACATGAGCTGACCTCGACTCGAGCCGATAATTACGACACGACCACGATGCATAGCGTATGCCAAGAACTACGCTCCGAACCCTCTACGACCTCGAGTGCCATCGTCCAAGCCACGATACGCCCACGTCTGCGACTCAGAAACCCGGAGGAGGAGAAGTGAGGAATGAAAGGTACACACTCGCGCGTCACGCATGTGGAGAAACACCGCACACTTGGTCAGGGGGTGCAGCGCGTGGTCGCGTCACAGCCGCCCAGTAGCCCGCAAGCAGCGTGTTTCTCAACGCTTCCACAACGCCGAAACGTCCCATCACCACACCCACTATCACGTCTTGCTTCATAGCCTGCGAGAAGCCGTGCTGGCTGGTTTCGCCATGGGCATGGGTCGCTTCGAGAATACAATCTTTTTCTTCACCACGGCCGTCACGTCCCACCGGACCTCCCCTTTGTGCTCATCCTTCAGCTTCTTCTCGTCCTCGTCTTCGCCTTCCGAGTCCGCGGTGTGCACTGCAGCAGGACCGGTGCTCCGAACGCGCTTGTGCAGCACCCCAAGCGGCTTTGGTAGTGCGACCACCTTGCCCTCGAGCAAATGATGTCCGATCTTGAGCGTAGGCTTGTTCTTGTGAAAGAAACCAAGCACGTCAGCGACGAAGGGACGTGACACGAAATCAGCTCGTGCAAAGCGAGTACGGACCATGTCGGCTGTGTCGAGCGTCCCGATCAACTGTCCATCCTTGGTCGTCGATTCGGGGCATTGGACGTCGAACGTGCCTTGCAGTTCGATCAAGAAGACTTCGTCATGTCCCAGTTTTGCAATGGACGGAGGAAGCTTTGGGGAAAATGCATTGGGTGGCGTGACGGTGATAGGCACGATCATCGTAGCGTCTCGAACCGGAGTGAGTTAGTTGCCATCTTGGCGTCTACTCGAGAGTTTCTACGCTACACACGTCGACACTCCATCTATCTACCCCGTTGGAAAGTCTCCAAACTCCCAACTGTAGCACTCCTGTATTCCACGTCAACAAGGTTCGACAGGTGGAAAGCGGTAATGAAAAACGCACCACACAATCCACTTCTGGTTTCGCTAACGGCACTTCCCGTCCAACCG
>JBBPKI010001902.1:0-10267 GCA_038089155.1 Nevesoporus exiguus
GACCGCCGCGCTTAGCCGCCGAGCCAAAAGGCAAACAATAAGTAGACACACAGTACCGCGGACGGTGTATATATTAGATACTAGGATCTAAATAATCAGGAGTGGTTACAGATGCGTAGAAGAGCTGTGACAATTTTACAAATAATCATCCTAGCATCACCATACAGAGAGAAATCTATATAGGATAGCCTGTCATGCTTGAACGGTAGCTAAAAGTCCCGGTGCAAACACTAGCGAACGTCAATGTACTCAGGGAGGTAGGGCGAATCAACGACCAACGTTGCCTCACATCCGTCCTCATCCCTGTCCCAATTCTCTTTCCTGTTCTCAGACGTCCACCCCGCAAAGTCCGCTCGGAAGTTCGCAACTCTCTCTAACCGACCTCCCAGCCCCCGGGCCTGATTCACTTCCGTATCGTGCCACATGTCAAAAAACATCACCTCTGCGCTTCGCAGTGAGGCTACGCCCGCAGCACGGGCACAGGTGCCCACACGCGAACGAAACAGGGCCATCATGGATTCCAAACACCCTTCAGCCGAGCTTCCCAACGTGATCCCCTGTAACTGCGGTAACACAGCCGGTTCCTGTCTTCCCCTAGCGTACCGTTGTGCAAAGTGTGAGACATCCAACCAGCGGATGATATCAGTTAGATCGTGTGATCGCGGGCAAGGGACGAAACGGAGTGACGTGAGCGCTGGGGAGAGTTCCAAACAACGGATGAGCTCGTCGTTGGTGAAATTGACGTCTTGGATGGAAAGGTGGAGCAGGCTGCACCCGGACCGCACCAAAAGGTCTGAAAATGTGCGGGCATACCAGCGTTGGCACCGAGTGATCAGGTTGAATGTATCGATCTCGAGTGTTTGAAGTTTGGGTAGGATAAGAGGATGAATTGCACCGCTTGCGTGAGCGTAGGGAGAGAGTCGACGGACCCGGAGGGTCTGCAGGTATGGTAGAGTGATGGCCCGGCCTGCATTCCCGGACAGGGGACGATCGATGCCCAAGGAACAAGTAGTGATGTTTTGGCACTGGGCGAGGTCTATGAATCGCCGATATGATGTGAAACTCGCCCCATAATGTGGGGCAAATTCGAACGATACCTCTGAGACCCTATCCCAGCGGAGGTCAATTTTGTCTTCTATTGAAGGCCCAGGTCCGTTATAACTAAAAGACTTGAGGTTTATGGCAGACTCCAAGTTCAAGTGGAGCGCGGTCGGCGGTGCGTACTCGAACGAGTTGCTGTTGATGAATAGATGCTCAAGAGAAGACAAGTCTGACGGCGTAAACCTGAAGAGGGTGGGGAAGTAACCGCTTGCCAGTTGAAGTGAGATACGCTTCCAGCGTGGCGCATGTGCACGAAGTCGATCGGCAAGTAAAGAGACGAGACCTCTCGTGTCGGAATGGTAGATGCGATCATCGGCGAAGGTGAGTGAGATCGGCAGTGTGCCAGACCGTTTCAAATGTAGGTCGAGCACTAGTTTGACCTTCTGTATGTCTTTCGCACGACTTGCGTGCGATTCTGGGAAGTAAAAGTAGATGAATGTCCAGAGCAGAGGATTTGACTCCGCAATGGCTCTCCAGAGAGTGCAGACTTGTGTGAAGCAAAGCGGCCCCTGAAAGGTGAGGCCGTCGACCATAGACTCCTCAAAGGAAGTCACGTAAAGCTGGAAGATGGAAGCTAATATTTCGGGGGGAATGTGTGTCACGGGGGAATCGTTTTGGAGGAGCCCGTGCATCTGATTAGCACAGACCGCGACCATGATGTCCTCTCCTCCAGAGCGGCATGTAGCGTGCTCGAGCTGTTTCCCGAGCGAGGCCATCCAGGGATCGCCTGGTCTCTGTCCGCCAAATAAGTGTACAGTGTTATGGATAGAGCTCCCAGCGACGCACAAGTCAAGCTCAAGGGAAAAATGGAACTGTTGACCTTTGCTGAAAGGGGTGAAATAACAAGAGACGGACTGTGTAGATCCTAGTCGTTCGGAGTCAAAAGAATAGCGGGCCGCATGTCGACGGGTAATTGGTCACGTCTTATATGACTGTGGTGTTTCACTGTCCTTAACTCGGTATAAATGCACCGCTTGGACATGACATCGAAGTCGACCGATGCGCTCGCCTCGGGAACCTAGAATGAACATTAGCAGCTTGAAGGTCAGCGAGGCTGTGCTCGCTTGATCAATTAATTGATGGGTACAGTCACGATCGGCAACTGTGCGACCATTAGTCACGTGTACATGGCCCGATCTAGCTTAAAGCCCTGGCCAGGGCATAACTTACGAACGCTCTGGTCCTTGGTTAGCAAAAACTCCGCATGGGCCACGATTTGTTATGCAGCTATGGTAGACCGTTAAATAAACGTCATCCTCAATTTCTCTATGCCATTGCCTGGTACAGCAATGGTAGAGTTGAAAAAAGCTGTCTTCAGTATGGCAGTAGGAAGTCCATATTGGGCCTTGGTCGGACCTTCTGTGTCACACAGGAAGTTTATACTATAGAGTTAGACACTAATTTCCAGGGGAATAGCGAACGGGATGAATCCTCGTTGAGGTTAACCAGACCTGAAGCACTTTAACGCTGCTTATGCAGGCGTGGAATTCGTAACATGAACACTATGTAGCGAAGGTGATTAGGGGATAATCCATTAACTATGCACGAACCTACTAGTAAACTGGAATCGGCCACGGGGACGACTACCGTCAAATCGCAATCTTTTTGTCAGGGTTTGGTTTGTCATGACTCGATCTCCTAATGACCGCGATCTTTGCCTATTGAAGCTAGGCCAACTGAACCAATACCTCTGCCGCGTCGATGCCCTGTGCAAATCTGACGGGCGGCAGTGACCGCGCCAGGGCGATATCATTCCTGACTTTTGCGTAACTTTTTCTAATAGGCTGCCAAGTTTCTAAGAAAAATTGTGAATGACGAGAGAATTACAATGAGATGAGTCATTATGGTTGTCAATTATTTCAGAAATGCCAACTGCGTTGGCGGAACCTTGCTTGAGGTGTGTGCAGTTTCATCTTGTTCAAACGGCCACCTCGGGCGGGTTGGTTCCCACGGTGGATGAAACCTTGTCAAGCAAGGTAATATTTCGAGTACAAATGCAGCTCATAGTGGCGTAACGATATCAAAAACCATTCACGGCAACGATCCGTCGCCATAACTGTCCATCCCGTGATGTGGCTGGATTGGTCGATTTCAAGGCTGCAGGCAAGAGCCTGAGTCCCCCCCATTACTATCCCATCCAATGACTTCGGCACGCCCAACGACTTTGGTTGTCATGTTCGGTCACATTTGATCACACCACTGTTACTGAAAATGGTGTGCTTGTTTCGCCCTGGCACCTTCGGCAAGTGGCACAAAATCCAACGTGACATCTAGCCATTTCTATCATACTCGTTTCTGCGTTATTTTGGCTCATTCAACTTTGCAGGAGCTCAGAATACAGCATAGATGACACCTTATCAGGCAGAAAATCAAATTGTGGTGTAGAATATGGGTATTGAGGAACTGCGAAAGTCATTGGATGCATACCAACGACTCAAGCGTTGACATCACCGTTCTGCCGATGAATTCGTTTTTCGACACAAGTATCAGTTACGGTCGTCAAAACTGGATTGTGTACAAATACAAAAGCTGAGACGACCTGGGTACTACTGTACATTCCAAATCTACATACAGCTTGCAGTCCTTGAGGGTTACATGCCAGGCTAGGAAGAGATGTGGTAACAAACCTCATTGAACGTCGATATACTGGGGGAGGTAAGGCGAATCGACGACCAGCGACGCCTCCAGCCCATCCTCGCTCCCGTCCTCTTTCGCACTCTCGGAGACCCAGCCAGCCAGGTCTTCCCGAAAGCTCGCGACTCTCGTCAGCCGATCTCCCAGTCTGCAGGCTCGGTCCACTTCCGTATCGTGCCACATGTCAAAAAAGATCACCTCGGCGCGTCGCAGTGCGACTACACCAGCAGCACGTGCACAAGCGCCTACACGTGAGCGAAACAGGGCCGACGCGGATTCCAAACACCCGTCCACCGAGCTCGCCAACGTAATTTCCTGTAATTGCGGCAACACAGCCTGCTCTTGTCTATCCTCGTTACGCCGTTGTACAAGGTGTGAAACATCCAGCCAGCGGATGACATTAGTTAGATCGTGCGATCGCGGGCAAGGAATGAAACGGAGTGAAGTGAGCGCTGGGGAGAGATCCAGACAACGAATGAGTTCGTCGTTGGTGAAATTGACGTCTTGGATGGAAAGGTGGAGTAGGCTGCACCCGGACCGCACCAAAAGGTCTGAAAACGTGCGGGCGTACCAGCGTTGGCACCGAGTAATCAAGTTGGATGCGTCGATCTCGAGCGTTTGAAGTTGTGGTAAGATAAGGGGACGAATTGCACCGCTCACGTGGGCGTAAGGAGAGAGTCGACGAACCCGGAGGGTCTGCAGATATGGCAGAGTGATGGTTCGGCTTGTCCCCCTAGACGGGGGTCGATCGATGCCCAAGGAACAAGTGGTGATGTTCCGACACTGAGCGAGGTCCGTGAACCGCCGATACGACGTAAAGCTCGCCCCATAGTGCGGGGAAAACTCAAACGATACCTCTGACAGGCTTTCCCACCGGAGGTCAATTCTATCTTCTATCGAGGGCCCAGGTCCGTTATAACTAAACGATTTGAGCTTTGTGGCGGACTCCAAGTTCAGCCGAAACGTGATGGGAGTTAGGTAGACGTCTGAGTTGCTGTTAATAGAGAGGTGCTCCAGAGAAGACAGGTCGCACGGCGTGAACTTGAAAAGGGTGGGGAAATATCCACCTGAAAGTTGAAGTGAGATGCGTTTCCAGCGTCGCGCATGCATACGAAGTCGATCGACAAGTAAGGAAATGAGAGGTTTCGTGTCAGGGTGGTAGGTACGTTGATCAGTGAAGATGAGAGAGATTGGCAATGCGCCAGATCGTTTCAAGTATAGGTCGAGTACGCGTCTGACCCGCTGCACGTCTTTGTTACGACTCGCGTGAGATTCTGAAAAACAAAAATGGATGGATGCCCAGAGACGAGGATCTGATTCAGCGATCTCTCTCCAAAGAGTGCAGACTTGCGCGACACAAAGCGACTCCTGCGAAGTAACGCCGTTTGGCGCTAATTCCTCCAAGCGAGCAAGGTAAAGCTCAAAGATGTAACCTAGTATTTCGAGGGGAACGCGTGTCACGGGGGAGCGGTGTTGGAGAAGTCCATGTAGTCGGACAGGATTAAGCGTAGCTGTTACGCTCTCCCCTTCGGGAGGACATGCCGCTTTTCCGAGTTTCTCCAGGTGCAGCGCCGTACCGATGGATTGATCTCGAATACCTGGGGAAACAATTCGTGTGCCGTTATCCAATAGTTTTCCGTTTACATACTGTCAGGTCAATGTCCCCTGTCAGTACACGATGTCATGAACAAAATTCACGAGGAACTTACAGGTAATCTGCACGAATCGTCGAGAGAAAGATCGAGGTCAAAAGGTAAATGGGTCATGACAACGGCTCCCGGTGGACACAATAATTTGGGACCTCTGGATATGGAGGTCGAATTCCAAGGATATATATGGCGAAACGAATCTTATTCAAGGCAACCACACCCAGAACGCGAAGCGCAGCACTTTGGGAGCCACTTTTGCGCCCGCAGGATTTATGTAAACTGCGCAGTCGAAGTTATCAGGAAACCAGTGATGACCGGTGATAAATCAATCGCATGCACGTACCCACGAGCAGCAGTAGCTCCGAGATGACGGCCCCTGACTCCACCACAAGGAGGCCTATCTTCTACCCAGCTGGCTGCCGAGTTTCTGACAGAAATGCACGAACGAACGATCATGCGCGATTAATGAAGCTTACAAAGAAAACGGCACCTCTTCGCTTCAATTCCTGGCGCCTCCACCCGATGACGGCAGCGCACTGTCTCACTGCACCGTCAATAGAATGAAAAAACAAGAAGGGAACGTCCATGCAGACAACTAGGGGACACACAGCAGCGGTAACACGACGGCTGGATCACATCAACATTGTGGAGTACTAACAGTAGCGCGGCTGCGGCGTACCTGTAGAACCATCTCACGTGATGATCACCGCCACGGGTGTCCCACCCTGAGTTGCTATTTCAAGGTCGTAGATAAGTTCACGAGTCCGACGGATTGGAATCCTGTGCACGTCGATACTACCGTCGTTTTCCGTCGGTATGATAGACATCAACCACAGTTGTCATAATCACAAATGCAAAGACAATCCGAGAACCACTGTACGTTACACTGAGAGAAATCACTATTAGGTTACGGCTGCGGTACTTCAGGTTGGGTATTTAGCTAGGAAGGAGCATAACTCCTATTAGACGTCGGCATGCTTGCGGAAGCAAGCGTATCTAGGACAACCTCCGCCTCTAACCCATCGTTCTTCCGAGCGTTCTCGCTCGTTCCTAACTTCCTAGTCTCGGACACCCAGGCCCTTGCGGCATGTTCGGAAACTCTCAGCTCCGTCTAATCGGCCCCTAGGTCCAGGATCCGGCCCGTGTCGTTCTGCGCTATAGACTATTTGAGTATGGCTATACCAGCAACATAGGCACGACCTCCTACATACGAACGAAATACGGCTCGAAGGACCCTTCTGCTGAGCTTGATCTCGCGTAAGAGGCCCATCCAGATGGTACCTGTCTATGTCCCTGAGCGCCCATCGGAGAACGTGCGACGCTCGATTGGAGAACGATCCTCCTGATATCCGGTGACCGCGGCCAAGGGGTCAAGCTAGGCGGACATGAGCCTGGGCTTGTCTCAAATGAGCTCATCGTCTTGGAAACAAATACCTTGGACGAGGAGATGGCGAGAAGCACACCCAGAGGGTGTGAAGAGGCGGGAGAGATTGCGGTCATTCCATTGTTGACTGGACAAATAAGGAGGCGTCGACTCGAGCATTTGGAGTGATCAATGAGTCGATCGTGCTGCCGGCATGAGCAGGACCAAAGTCGGCAGATACAGTGTTCAGCCAAATAAATAACTTGACTCTAGCTGAGGTGCCATAATCGGTGACACAACGCATGACCCAATTATGTGTGTTAAATGTAAACTGCACCTCGGAAAGGCTTTCTCGATGGATATGAGTACATATCATTCCTACAGCGCCCTGGCGTGCTATGAGGACATGACTTGAGATCCGTGGCGGAATCCATGACATGTCCAGGCGAAGGGAGTTGCGCAGACCTCGCCGTTAACGCATAACTGACAAGTCGCTCCGTGTAAACTAGTAGATATGAGCAAAATAGCCATTCGACAACAGCGGTGAAATACACCTCCAGATCCGCGCAAAGTCGGTCTGCAAGCAGAAAGAGTTCGTCCGTGGCGGCATGGTAGGCGCTCTGATAGACAAATGTGACTGAGATCGACAGTACGCCGGACTATCCCAAATGCAGGTTTGGCGTGCGTTTAACCCTGGCACGTCATCCTGACGGCTTCAGGGGAACTCCAGGAGAAAAGCTCGAAAATATTTTGAAGGGATGTATGCTATAGGCGAGTGGTGATGAGAGAGCACCAGAAGCTGATCAGAACTGGCTATAATGCGTGAAACCGCCTGCCATTTAGAATGCCCATGCTCGAGCGGTCCTTCAAGTTCCGATAAGGTTGCACCAACGATATCCATCTCGTCTGGTAATTGCCCGGTCTCGGGTAGCAGGATGATAATAAGTGCATGGTGTCACGGCTCACGGATAGAGACCCTGGGGACTCACTGGCCAAGTGGGAAGATAGTTCATGTAGCCATTGGCTCGCAACAAGAGAAAATCCTCTGAGACTGGGACTGGACTCACTGGAGTTGACGTCGACCGGAGTCAATCCCAATCGTCCACGGCGAAAAGAACAAAGCCACATGTCAACATGTGCCGGCGACTGGCCACGTTTCATGTGACTTATCGTGTCCGCTGTTTCATCACGGAGTCGAAGCCCATGAATCTTGACAGCAGCAGCTCGCCGCGCGACCTGTCGCTAAAATAGAACTGAACACACTCACTTTCAACTAGTAAAGTCTTTAAATAATCCGTTGCCCATCCGCAAAGAGAACGGCGAAAGACACAACGGATCCCACCGAACGTCCGACGAATGTACTCCGGAAGGCAATGTGGGTCCACGGCCATCCACGTCCCTATCTGGCCGCCATTGTCTCCTCCGTCTTTGCACCTATTCTCGCACGTTCACTACGTCAACTCTACTCCAAAATAGCGCGCAGTGCCGTCACGGTGTCCGATCGCGCGTTCACAGTCGTCACGGCGCCAATGTAGAGATGTCCCAGAGTCACTGCTCAGTGGACACGTTGCACGGCGTAAATGTGAAGAGTGGGAAATAAGCTTCCGACGGTCGAAACGACGTACGTTTTCCATCGCCATGCGTGCTTCCGCAGCTCATTGACAAGCAACTTGTTCGTCATCAAACGGTGCATGTGATGATCAGTGACTAGTGAAGGCTGACTCCCGGCTGGTTAGTACCCTCGCCGATGGCGCCCTTTTAGGTCATATGAAGACTTGTCATGACATTGTACGACCCAGGCGACGATCGATCGATTCCTCGTGCAGGGCGATGATAATTGTACAAGCGTACAGATCACGTCTATCCCTTTAGCATACGGCTTGGAAAAGTCCCGCAGTCTCTCACCAATCCGTAAACCCAGCCAGTTTTCCATCCCAACTCCACCATATCAGTTCATCCTCTTCGACCAAGTTTTCTTCGGAAATCTCGTTCTGTGCAATGCCTTCGCGAGATTTGATCCAGACACCTTGTACTTTGCTTGCTTTCGTCCGTTTTTTCGTGGTGCTATTGCAAGAAGCGGGCTTCTGGCCTGACTCTACTAGAAAATCTGCAAGAAAACTGTCCAATGAAGTAGACAGGCTCTGACGCGGCGTCCAAGAAGGATGGTCAAAGCGTCGCGGTGCTCTGAGTAACACATGTATCTGTGTTGGGGCTGGTAGGCGGTCAGAGAACAACGGGGGGATGTTGGTATGACATTAGCGCACCCATCTCGGAAGCCAACCCTCGTCCGTCGTCTTCCGCGCATGCACTCGCGAGTGTACGCGACAGCAATCGTTCAGCAGCTCTTACAGTTTCCGGATCTTCTGCCTGTAGAAGGGTAGACTTTGAAGATAGATTTAATGATATTGATGAAGAAGAGCCAGCGTCAGACGAAAGAGCCGGGGACGGGCTTCTAGATGGCGGTAGCGACGCATCTTCATCACACTCTTCCTCTTCTTCTTCATTGCTATCTCCGCTTTCTTCGCCTTCGCTTTCCTCGCCTTCGCCATCCGTGTCACTTGTTTCCGAAGAATTCTCGTCTTCTTGGGACACATGGTGGATATCATCTTCCCGCAGTCCCCACACTTTTGTTTCCAGTCCGTCTATGCCCACAATCACGCGCGATTTGGCTGTTCCTACAGTCGGACCGAGCACCACAGCGAAGAAGGCTCTAGCCGTCCCATGTCCCCGATGATGGGCCAAAGTGCCTTCTGCCGCCACGTCTGCTTTCTCCGGAGCACCTCGAAGGGCCAGCGCGGTCGAGAGGGCGATAAAGGTCGTGTACAGATGTGAAGCAAGAGTGTCGAACGAGTTTAGCAGTTCGTGGCGTTTCTTGGCAGCGCGGGTATTCTACGAAAGCTCGGATCCAGCCAAGGCCTGATTCGAAAACGGAAACGACTCACGTCGGTCGTCGGCATCTTGGCCAGCTGGATGATGGGACTGTTGGTCGATCGTCACTATAAAGACGGGGTAGGAAACGAGAGAGGGGACTGACAACGGGACTTGGTTTTTGAGAAATAGGACGTGGCCTAGGAAGCTGGTGCAGAGACGCGCTGCCATGTTGTCGCTCACGACATTGGCGTCGAGCACCACGGTCGGTACTGTAGAGGTAGAAATGCTAGTCGGTGTTTCTTCGTTGGTAGTAAAATCATCCTTTCGTGTGTCATGCTGAAGTGTAGCCAACGTCGGCACGGGTGAGAGTACGCGCATGATGTGGTGAAAGTGTAAACGCGTCTCGTGCATGGCACAATCACGTGATCTAGATTCGAAGTACGATACCTACACGCGACTACACGCGACGGACGGTCTCCCCGTGTACAGTCGACTCCCACATAACGCATACCTGTTGGGATGTGCTCCGAGGTATGGGTTATGAGGGAGTATGGGTTTCAGAGAAACTCCCACGGTCGGGCTCGATGGTGTGAGGGAGAGTTAGAACACTATTTAACAATCAGTTGAAGTTGACGCGAGACGACACAGT
>JBBPKI010001903.1:0-10267 GCA_038089155.1 Nevesoporus exiguus
CACAGACCACCTAAGGGGAGGCTGATGGAAGCTATGCGTAGGTAGGCACAAAGATGGCAACTATGATCGGAGGCAGTAGAGAGGAGATAAGGGGGGGATGGTAACCAGGCGGAGATGAACGTGGGAAAGGTATTAAAGGGTTCAGGCACAGGTCAATGGAAGGTTAAAGCGGAGTCCGAAGGTAAGGACTTAGCTAAGGGGTTGGCAAGGAAGCGGCAAAGGTGGAAAAGGTGGCAAAAAGGTAGGAAAGAAGTGAAGAAAAGGGGATTTTCGTAACAGCTGGTGTTGACTAAAGGTCCACACAACTTTACAAAGTTTTGGATGTTCCCAAACCACCCTTTCCCTAAGTCCAAGGAGTTCGAGGTTCGCCTCCCCTCACAAGAAACTGTCTTTGGGAACAATTTCCCATACTGAAGAGAGTTTTCCTTCGACCCGAACGACGGGTACATCGACCAAGCCGGACAATATCACTTCTGGAACGGAGAGTTAGCTCAAACAAGGGCAAGCACTCCAGACGAGAGAGTACTTTCAGAAGACCGCTACCCAATTGGACGACATCAGTCCACTCCCTATAGCGATTATCAAAGGGAAGACAAATTACACTTCATACAGTATGACCCAAGAGAGGACGACAACAAGTACCTCTACCACACCCCCACGCCAGAACCACTGGTAAACATCTTTGAACACCACGACCTTCTTCCCTATCTCTTAGATAGAATAAGAGAAAACGAACCATTCGACAGACTCCTCCTAGAAGCACACGAAATCTCCGAGGATCAGGCCTTAGCTTTCAGGGTCAGAGTCCTCCAGGTACAACTCCATCCTGATCCACGACTACGCCTTCAACAAGAAGCAGAACTGCTTGAAGAACTAAGGGAAGGACTAGTCGCCTTACAAAACCTTCACATGCCATCCCTCTCTCCTTCCCCTGAACCAGAGCTAACCCCAGTTCCCAAAGAACCCCATCACGTCGCAGTACCCATACAGGAACCCACTCCCATTCGTCGACTCAGAGACCGACGATTCATCAGAGAACCCGCTAGGCGACCAACCCTCGTCCCCAGACCGGAACTCCCGATCGCCTCATGGACCCGATCCCATACCAATGGCAACCGTAGAACACATCCAGGAGCTCATGGATCAGATTAACAATCTGAAAGAGCAGCTCAAAACTCTGCAAAGATCAAGCGGAGTAAAAGAAACCAGGAATACGGAAGTCAAAATCACAAAAAAGATGGAGTCGGTGCCAGAACCAGGAAGGTATGATGGGAGTAAAGCAAAGTACGATAGTTGGAAATTACGAACAAGACTGTATATAGATGGAAACCTCGAAACCTTTGTGACAAACAAAGACAAAATAATAGCCATCCTAACAAGAGTAGGGCCAAAAGATGGCGAAAAGGATACACACAGGGCCAAACAATGGGCTCAACAATATCTCACAAGGTTTATTGAAGGAGATGCTCTATGGCCCTCCATGGAGACGCTATGGGATGTGATGGACCAACACTTCAAGTCAGTCAATAAAATAGATGAAGCTTAGATGAGACTGGATCGTTGTCGCCAGTATAAAAATGAAACAATACAAGATTTCTTGACCAGATGATTAGGACATTACTACGACATGAAAGGCAACCCAGCAGAAGAAGATCCAAATGGTGTCAGACTGCTAGAAGGAGCAGTAGATGCCACCATCATGGAACAGATCTTCTACAACGACCAAAGAAAGACCTGCGTTCAAGACTATGTAGAAGTCCTTCTAAAGAAGGGGTCGAGCATGGAGTCATTCAAAATGAGGGGAAAAGATGTCTCAAGACCCACTTACTCGTCCAATCATCAAGAAGGACAGGCAAGGACATATGGAGGAAGAGGGCAGCCAATGGACATAGGCGCCTTACGGCAGAAAAACTCCAAGTGCTACAATTGCACAGAAGACAGACACGTTGCCCGAAATTGTCCCAAGCCCAAAAAGGAATGCACAGAGTGCAAGTTCCTTGGAGGAGGGCACAAAGTAAATTGCTGGAAACGAGCCACGGAGGCCTCTCGACCTCCACGCATTCGAACGACAAACAACGAGGAAGACAAGAAGGAAGAGAAAAAGGAAGAGCCCAAAGGAGAACGGGCTATAAAAGGAATGGACTACAAAGCAATGAAAGCCTACTTCTTTGATCTGCACGACACAGAAATGAAGAAGGCGGGAAAATGCTACAGCAACTGAGGGATCTGGGACCTCAGAAGCCAAGAGAAAACACACTAAATACAAAAAATAGTTTCTCCTCTCTTTCATCACATGTACAATACGGACAAAATTTCGATGATGACTCAGATTCCTCCACATGTTACTCTTCCGAATCAGAACCAGTTAGTCCCATTTATAGAGTACACTTACCCACTACCGAGACCAGGTCTCCAGACAAGGAGCTTGCTGCACGGGAATGCAGGCTTAATTCGGTCAAAGAAAAACAAAAAAATATTTATGAGGATAGTTTCCCAGAATGAATCCTCTTAAGGAATACCAAGGTGCAGCACGAGATCCTCATGGATATCTTGATCACACATCCCACTACCAAGCACAAGAAGTATCAGTGCAAGGCCCTTTTGGATAGTGGCGCAAACGGAATCTTTGTAGACAAGAAGTGGGCTGAAGAGGTGAAACTTCCTCTACAAAAGATGGAAAGAGAGATCCCTGTCTTCAATGTAGATGGAACAAAGAACTCTGCAGGAGCTGTCACACATCAAGTAGAGATAATTTTAGACTATCAAGGTCATCGCGAACGCCTAGTTGCAGAAGTTACCAACCTAGGCAAAAACCCCATGATCCTGGGATATACTTGGTTGGCAAAGCACAATCCAACCATTGACTGGACAAAAGGGGAAGTCAAGATGGCTCACTGCCCGAGGTCCTGCTACATGCTTTCGGATCAAGGCACAAATTTGACAAAAGAAGAAGACGAACTCAAACACGCTTTGACTGTACATAGGTTCATCAAGAATCTTGAAGTGCCAAAGAAAAAGGAACCTACTCTAGAAGAAATGGTTCCTAAGGAATACCATCACTTTCTCGACGTGTTCAGCAAAAAGGAGTCAGAACGACTGCCTTTGCGCAAACCCTGGGATCATGAAATAAAGCTGAAGCCTGGCTTCCAACCCAAAAAGGCGAAAGTATTCCCCATGAGTAAGGACGAAATGGAAGAGCTAAAGTCCTTCGTGGAAGAACAAACCAGGAAAGGGTATATTAGGCCCTCGCGCTCTCCACAAACCTCACCAGTATTCTTCATTCTGAAGAAAGACGGTAAAAAGAGACTGGTACAAGACTACCGGTACCTTAATGAGTGGACGGTAAAAAACAACTATCCACTCCCCTTAATAAGTCAACTAGTGGACAAGTTACAAGGAGCAAAGTTGTTCACAAAGTTAGACCTCAGATGGGGGTACAATAATATAAGGATCAAAGAAGGAGACGAATGGAAAGCAGCCTTTGTCTCACACTCAGGAGCATACGAACCTTTAGTCATGTTCTTCGGTCAATGCAACACACCAGCCTCCTTCCAACAAATGATGAATGAAATCTTTGCCGATATGGATGGCGTTGTAATCGTCTATATTGACGATATAATGATTTTTACCAAAACTGACAATGAAGAAGAGCATGACAAGATCGTTCAGGAAGTCCTGAGAAGGCTAAAGGAACATGACCTCTTCCTTAAACCAGAAAAGTGCTTTTTTAAGCAAAAAGAGGTCGAATTCCTCGGAATGGTAGTAAACACCGAAGGAATTAAGATGGAAAAGGGAAAGGTCGACGTTATTCTGGAATAGCCAACACCCAAAAATGTAAAAGGAGTCCGCAGTGTCCTCGGACTCGCCAACTACTACTGACGGTTCATTCAAGACTTTTCCCGAGTCTCACGACCCCTGAATGACCTTACAAAGAAAGACCAATCCTGGCAGTGGGGACCCCAGGAACAAGGAGCATTTGATCAGCTCAAAGAAGCCTTTACCACGGCACCAATACTCACCTATCTGGACAATAATAGCGAGTTCCGCCTGGAAACTGATGCTTCGGACTTCGCAACCGGCGCAGTCCTTTCGATCAAACAAGAAGACAGGTGGCACCCTGTTGCCTTTTCCTCTGCTTCCATGACCCCCGAGCAGAGAAATTATCCAATAGCAGATAAAGAAATGCTCGCCATAATTCTGGCTCTAGAACAGGCGCGACATTACCTTGAGGGGGCAGAAGAATTCGAAGTCTGGACAGACCACGCCAATCTCCAGTACTTCATGATGAAGCAAGATTTAAATCGTCAACAAGCGAGATGGTCTCAATGGCTTTCTCGATTCAATTACGTCTTAGTCAACAAGCCTGGATCCCAAATGGGAAAGGCTGATGCTCTCTCTCGATGAGAGGATCATGCCGTTGGAATCGATGAAGACAACAAAGGTGTTCAAATGATCCCTGAATACAGAGTAAGGGTACAATCAAAACACGCTTACACAATTGAAGGAGAAGAAAGAAAACTCCTTGAAAAAATAGTGGAAGCACAAGAAGAATGGAAGGGAGATGATAAACCCAACCTTCTTAATAGAGACGGAATTCTGTATCTTGGTGACAGAATCTTCATTCCAAACAAAGACACCTTGCACCAAGACATCATTACCCTTTACCACAATTCCCCAATCGCCGGACATGGCAGTGCTGAAAAAACCTGGCAGATAATAGAGCAATATTTCCAATGGAATGGCCTTCGAGCCCAAGTAAGGATTATTGCTCAAGATGTGACAGATGTGCATGCATGAAGCCAGAAAACAAGGCACCCAAGGGGGAATTAATTCCCAATCCAATCCCAGAAGGACCATGGAAAGACATATCTGTGGACTTCATCACCGACCTCCCCATATCCAACACCTACGACTCTGTACTCGTTGTAGTAGACCGATTTTCCAAAGAGGTGGAATTTATTCCCACCAACAAAACCATCACAGCATTAGGTACAGCTAAGCTATACAGAGACCATGTATGGAAGCACCATGGTCTACCTAGGTCCATTATATCAGACAGAGGACCACAATTCGCTTCACAAGTAATGAAGGACTTGGGCAAAATGCTCAAGATAGACCTTAATATGTCCACAGCTTTCCACCCACAGACCGATGGACAGACAGAAAGGGTCAACAGGGACCTTCAGCAGTATCTCAGACCGTTTACCGCTGAGAAACAAGACAAATGGGCAGAATGGTTACCCCTGGCTCAATTTTCGTATAACAACCGCCAGCATTCTGCCACAAAGAAAACACCATTTGAGGTAACAAAAACCTATGAACCAAGAATGGGGATTGAACCCCTCATTACCAAGAATGAATCATCCTTGGCATTTGCACAGGACTTTTCCCAGACGCTTGAGCAAGCTAAAGCTTCGCTTGAAAAAGCTCAACAATCAATGAAGAAACATGCAGATAAGCACCGCACCAAGGTTCCAGAAATGGTAGTTGGAGATAAAGTCTGGTTATCAACTGAGAACATTAAGCTGAATCGGGCCTCGAAGAAGCTCACAGAGCGATGGATCGGCCCTTACGAAATCCTATCATTCGCAGGCCCAAATGCCGTTACACTCAAACTACCTTCTACCCTGCGAATTCACCCAACAGTAAACATCTCAAGGGTTAAACCTTACAAGGAACGCCTTGAAAATCAACCTGTCATTGCCCCAGGACCCGTCGTGGGCACACAAGAAGGACTTCCAGAGTTCGAAGTCGAGTATATTGTCAACTCTCGAAAAGGACGATCTTTGGAGTATCTAGTACACTGGAAGGGCTATGATGAGGAAGACCGCACGTGGGAACCTTTGAGCCACCTCTCAAATGCCAAAGAGGCTTTAAAAGACTTTCACTTATCCAACCTGGTGGCACCCCGGAAGCTCAGAATGGTCCAGACAGACTTTGATTCTCTATTTTCATCTTACACGAATGTGATGGAGCCCTCCCAGGTTCCCTTCAATCACCTGGAATGCGATTCATAGGAGGGGGGTAATGTTACGATTTCTCATCTAATCTTATCTTATCAAGTCACATGACCACTATCACATGACTGTGGGACATATCACCTGACCAAGTCTAGGTCAAACCCTTTCACTTCATTCACACTCGCTCTAGACCCTTATCTAACATGCTCGTTTAATCTCTGTTACTCTAGACCCATGACATCACTAATGACGTAGTAGCTTAGTCACTTATCTTTGACCTGCCCTAAACCTGTAAGTAGTATATAAACCGAATGTCATCAACGACCAGACTTCAGTCAAGTCCTGGTTGATTCCCCTGGATCTTCCTCTTGTGCTCTACAGCAAGTCTAGTAGTGTGACCGAAGCCTTAACAGGTCTAGGTTGCCAACAGCAAGCTCCTTTTGGGGAGGCCCGGTCTCGGTAGTTGGTAGATGTACTCTGTAAATAGGACTAGTTGGTTCGGAGTCTGAAGAATAGCATGTGGAACTGTCTGAGTCATCATCGAAATCTTGTCCATATTGTACATAAGGAGATAGAGAGGAGAAACTATTTTTTGTATTTATTGTCGGCTTCTGAGGTCCCAGATCCCTCAGTTGCCATATCCTTTTCCCGCTTTCTTCATCTCCGTATCGTGGAGATCGAAGAAATAGGCTTTCATTGCTTCATAGTCCATTCCTTTTATTGCCCATTCTCCTTTGGGCTCTTCTTCCTTCTTTTCTTCTTTCTTTTCTTCTTCTCAATTTGTTGTTCTTACTCGTGGGGGTCAGGAGACTTCTGTTGCCCTCTTTCGACAATTTACTTTATGTCCTCCTTCTAGGAATTTGCACTCCGCACATTCCTTCTTTGGTTTTGGACAGTTTCGGGCTATGTGCCCGTCTCCTGTGCAGTTGTAACACTTAGAGTTTCTTTGTCGAAGGGTACTTATGTCCATTGGTTGTCCTCGGCCCCCATAGGTTTGGGCTTGTCCTTCTTGATAATTTGAGTAGGACGACCTTGTCATGTCCTTTCCTCTCATTTTAAAGGACTCCATGTTAGATCCTTTCTTTAGAAGGACCTCAATATATTCTTGGACACAAGTCTTTCTTTGATCATTGAAAAAGATTTGTTCCATTATGGCGGCGTCTACTGCTCCTTCTAGTAGTCTGACACCATTTGGATCTTCTTCTGTGGGATTTCCTTTTGTGTCATAATAATGTCCTAACCATCTGGTCAGGAAGTCTTGTATGGTTTCATTTTTATACTGGCGGCAACGATCCAGTTTCATTCGTGCTTCGTCTGTTTTGTTAATGGATTTGAAGCATTGATCCATTATGTACATCCCACAGTGTTTCCAAGGTAGGCCAAAGGGCGTCCCCTTCTATAAACCTCGTGAGGTATTGTTGGGCCCATTGCTCTGCTCCATGCGTATCTTTTTCTCCATCTTTCAGCCCTACTTTTGTCAAGACGGCAACTACTTTGTCCTCAAAGGTTTCTAGATTACCATCTATATATAGCCTTGTTCATAGTTTCCAGCTATCGTACTTTATTTTGCTTCCATCATACCTCCCTGGTTCTGGGACTGATTCTACCTTTTTTGTGATTTTTACCTCCGTATTTCTCGTCTCTTTAACTCCACTTGCTCTTTGTAGAGTTTTTAGTTGCTCTTTCAGATTGTTAATCTGATCGACAAGTTCTTGGATGTGCTCTACTGTTGCCATTGGTTCAAGAGCAGATTCGGGAGGCGATCGGAGGTTCTGGTCTGGGGATGATGGTTGGTCGCCTAGTGGGTTCTCTGATGAGTCGTCTGTTTCTGAGTCGATGAATGTGTTACAATTCCACATCTTATCTTATCTTATCAAGTCACATGACCACTATCACGTGACCATGGGACATATCACCTGACCAAGTCTAGGTCAAACTCTTTCACTTCATTCACACTCACTCTAGACTCTTATCTAACATGCTTGTTTAATCTCCGTTACTCTAGACCTATGACATCACTAATGACGTAGTAGCTTAGTCACTTATCTCTGACCAGCCCTAAACCTGTAAAGTAGTATATAAACTCAATGTCATCAACAACTGGACTTCAGTCAAGTCCTGGTTGATTCCCCTTCCTCTTGACTCTAGCAAGCCTATAGTGTGTGACCGAAGCCTTAACTGGATAGGTTGCCAACAGAATGGGAGCGGGTTCCAGTAAGGGTGCCGCGACGTTTTGTTTTTCTTCTGGAACCAGGGTTACTTCCGGTTCAGGGGTGGGAGAGAGGGATGGAGTGCATAGATTCTGTAATGTGAGTAGTCCTTGTCTCAGTTCTTCGAGAAGACCTATTTCCTGTCTTTGACAGGGTCTGGGGTCTCCGTAAAGTTGGATCGACAAGACTTGTCTTCTGAAGTGTGCTGCTTCTTCGGGGGTTACTTGGAAATATAGGAGTAGATCTTCATCAAAGTCTAGGTTGTTCCGGATGACGTCTAGAAAGTAGGGAAGGAGGTCTTCTCGCTCAAAGAGGGTTTGGCGTGGGAGTGGGTCTGGTACTCCAAAATAAGGATTAGGTGGCTGGTAATGAAGCCAACCTTCTTGATCTTCCCTAGCTGGGAAGGGCAAATATTCTGAGTCTGATTCTTCTCCTTCCTCAGGGGTAGGAGTTCTTGGCGTGTGGAAGTGGTGACCTCCTTCGGCATCATAGTATTCATCGTTTGGGTCAAAAGATGCTTGTTGGTGGTATTTGTAGTTAACACCGATTTGTGTTTCCTTGGAGAGGTGAACCTCAATCTCCTTGGACTTAGCAGGATCTCTTGGGAACATTCGTATGAAAGTGAAAAGAAGTGTGGACCGTTGTCAACACCAACTTCTACTCAATCGGGACAATAGCCTCTGCGACTCGAGTCTTCGAAATTTGTATGTAATTCGGGTTGTCAGGCACAAGACTGCTCTTTCAACGATGACCGAATGCGTAAAGACTATTCTTATAATAAAGTGGCCTCACGTGGACCTGAGCCTAGGCTCCTTCGAAGTGAAACGTGCGGAGGTGGTGTTTAAACCAATTAAGTCCTCTCGAGGACACCCCTTGACGACCGCCTAAAGCTAAGTCGACCTTCACCAGCATATAGCCGGGGTATACGTAAAAGGAAGAGAGCGCAAGTGCGCATGAAGGTGAATGATAGTAGTAACAAGAGTATCCCTTTGCCCCTAGGGTCCGGGGTTGTCGCGAACGACGGCGAGGTAATGAGAAAGTGTGTGAGGGAAGTATGATGCAGTCAAGTCCTAATGTTGGCAACCTATCCAGTTAAGGCTTCGGTCACACACTAAAGGCTTGCTAGAGTCAAGAGGAAGGGGAATCAACCAGGACTTGACTAAAGTCCGGTTGTTGATGACATTCAGATTATATACTACAGAGTACTTTAGGGCAGACGTGTGAATACTTACTAAGTAATGATGTCACTGTGGAGTGGGAAAGGAGATAAGGGTCTAGACTGTTGGTAATTAAGGAAGTGTGTAGATAAGGGGTCTGGAACGAATGTGATTGAAGTGAAAGGTATTGACCTAGACTTGGTCAGGTGACATGTCCCACAGTCACATGATAGTGGTCATGTGACTTGATAAGATAAGATAAGATGAGAAATCGTAACAACAGCTTTATAAGGATCAGTGAATGAACCACCAATTTGATCAGTGAGGTGGCAAATTGATGAGTTCATTTCTTGGAGGAGCATGGCCTGCATAGCCTGCAGAGTCCTTCGCCCACTAGCTAAGTCGCATTTGGAACTCTCCAAGTGATTGGTCTCGGTACATGAACATTTGGAGGGCTGGTAAGACAGGGCAATAGAAGGTGAAGAGGTGGAAGCGGGGGGAACATTGTGAGCTGAAAGGGGATAATCGGATTCATCCAGGGATAGCAAAGATATGGGATGCTTGCTGGATGATCTGGAGCTAGGGCCCAGCTGAAGCTGTTGAAGAGGGTGAGGAAATTCATCTGGCCCCAAAGTATCTGTTCCAAGAAAGTTGATGGCTGAGGACGTGGAGGCAATGGCATTGGCCACAAGTTGGCTGCCAGGGCTACTGCTCTGAGATGCTATGGCAGTGGTATTAAGCACTGTTGAGGAGGAAGCAGAGAATGTACTGGATACCTGGATAGCATCTAATTCTTTATCCTAAGCATGGGTACCAGTTTGTGTGAAAGTAGATAGGGATCCATGATGCATGTGCTGACCAGCAGCATCTCCCCCTGGGTAGATGTCCTGCATCAAGTTAAAGTACCTCCAGCCCTCGTTACAAAACTCCTTGAAAGTAG
>JBBPKI010001904.1:0-10262 GCA_038089155.1 Nevesoporus exiguus
TATGTCACTTTGTTTCCTTTTTAGCACTGCAATGGCTTGTTGCTCTGGTTGCTCTAGCCTTGCACTCTGCTCCTCCAAACCTAAGAACCAAAAGTCCAAAGGTACCTCCACCCAACTCCAATTTTCTCTGAAAACTCTGGACACTCTGGACTCTTTTGTTAAGTCCAGTCTCTCCAGACTCAAGTCTGATTGGAGGTCTGGAGGTACTGAGGGGTGGTTGATGAAGTTTGTCTTGAAGATGGACTGAAGTCTGAAGTGGAGGTGTTGGAGCAGAGTTACAAGATAAGGATGTTGGCACAGGACTTATGTGTTGCACCCTTGAACAGGTCCATGTCCTCATATTTTGGAGGAGTGGAGTTCCAACAGAAGGAGGAGGGGATTGTGACAAGGATCAGGAGAGGTGACTAAATCGATATTCATGCTGGAGGATACACAACAGAGGTATAGAGATTTTATACTAAAAGGTGAACAGGAACATCAAGGATATCAGGGAATGAGTGAGATAACATCAAGGGTCCATAAGGAACCAAGAAGGGATGAGGGAAGTGAAGGGAAGTACAAATAGAATGTATGAAATGATATCCAGGTCCAAGGATAGCTGAATTCCTGTATGAGCACAGCCTTGGTCCGGAGCGGAGGTGGACTGAGGGTGATGAAGATGACCAGAGATGGTTGGAGATGAGGCTGGAGGAGGCAGAGATGGATGGGAAGTCATGGATATGATAGTGCCTTCCCTTTAAAGCTGAGCTCTTGAGGCCTACAGTAAGTGGAGGTTCAGTGTAGAGCCAATCTGAGGAAGTGGTCAGGCTTCTTTGAAGAGGGTGCACTGATGGAGTGGATGACAGAGGTGTTTACTGGGCTGAGTTCAAGAATAATGCCATGCAGAGTTAGATGGAGGTTTCCAGACCAACCAGATAACTCAGAATCCTGCCACTGACAATAAGCTAGCTCTGAAAAGAGACTCCAAGCCTCAGCACAAGAGAGGTCAAGGCATGTCTTTGACATGACTCCTAATGGGGATGGATATAAATGGTGTGTGAGGTGGATTCAGAGAGCACAGAGGGTGCACAAGCAGAGTGGAATGGATGCCAGAAATGGCAGAGTGTGCGGAGTAGCAGCGGAGGACATGCAGGGGTGGCTGGACACTGGAGAAGAAAGTGGAGAGAGGAACAGAATCAGAGAAAACAAAAGATGAGACAGAGGGACTGAAAAAATGGGAACTGAAAGTAGAACAGAGTATACAAAGGAAAACAGATACAGAGAAAACAGAAAATAGAGAGAAAGCCCCAGAAGGGGGTTGGAGGTGCCCAGAGTGGGCCAAAGAGCAGAGGGCACCAGATGGTGCCAGGAAGGCAGAGGATTGAGGTCCCTGGAGGAGGACTGGAGTTCATATGGAGTTTGTACTAAAGTTCGGAGTGAGGTACTACAGCAGAATGGAAATGTAAATACCAAGATAGAAATAGAAAAAGAGATGAAAAATATCAGAGGGCCCTGGAAAGGGGTCAAAGATGCCCAAAAATGGACCAGAAAATTGGAGGTGTAAGCCAGGTATCAAATGGTCCTGGAAACAGGAAGATAAAGATATATAAGTGTACCCAAGAGGTTGTAAAACTGGAAAGGCTGGAGTTACAGAGAAAATGGAACAAGTCCAGGATGAAAGAGATGGAAAACAGAGTGTAGAAATGAAATGAAGTCAACTGGAAAAATTCTGGAGTTACTCCAGAGTTAAGCCAGAGTAAATGCAGGGAAATGGAGGGAAATGGAGGGGCAAATGAATGTGCCAAAAGAAACAGAGAGCAGAGGAAGTGAACAGAGTGAACAGAGAGAATAAAAGAACAAAGATAGACAGAGGGAGACCAGAAATGAATATAGAGAGACAAAGATGAAATATCAAAGAAGCGGAGTCAACTGGAGTTAAACCAGAGTTGTATATAGGGTACTGGAGGTGGATGAAGCAGAAGAAAGACAAGAGAACAATGCTCAACTATATGGGGGGTGAAGGAAAATGCCTGAGTTGGCAAAGTCCAGAGAGAAACAAAGTGAGATCCAAGGGACCTGAAAGAGGTCAAAAGCAATGGAATCATAATGTAGAGCAGAGTAGTCTGGAGTTAGACTGGAGGTATTGGAGGTGAATGCTGAAGGGTACACTAGGTACTGGGGTGTCCGAAGGTAGAACTGAGGTGGACTGAAATGTGACAACACAGCAATTAGTCCAACATAGAACAAGGCAGAAGAAAAAGTGATGGAGCAAATAAAAATGCAGCATTGGAGGAACTGAACGAATATAGCTCCAGAGAGTGCTGGAGGACACACAGAGGTGTACCACAAAGGTACCAGATGGTCTTGAAGGTGGAGAGAAAGCCTGTAGACCTAGAAGAGAGTCTGGAGGATACAGATAGAGAGCTCCATCAAGGAGCCAGAGGAAGGGTAATGAGGTGAGGTTGGGTGGAGGTGTACCTTGAGGTTACTGGAGTTGAGAGTGGAGTTGAAGCAGAAGCTTCGGATGGATGACTCAGAAGATATGGAGGTGTGCAATAGATGCACCAGAGTTGAGGAACAGAGGTGGTAGGGTGAGGTGGTGGTGGGTGGTGTCTCCACTTTAAGGCCAAGCCCTTGAGGCCTGAGAGGAACCTGAGAACACAGACCACAGAGTAAATAGGCAGAGAAAGAATAAAAACAGAGGAAAAAGGAAAAGAAATGCCAAAAGCAGAAATTATTGGAGGTAATTTGGAGTTAAAGCGGAGGTAATCGAAGGTAACTTGGTGTCATATCCATGATATCCCATCCATCTCTGCCTCCTCTGGCCTCATCTCTAACCAACTCTGGTCACCTCCACTGCCCTTAGTCCACCTCTGCTTCCTCCACACTTGGAGCTCCACTCCTCCACTCTGGACCATCATGGGCTGTGCTTGCACAGGGACTTGGCTATCTTTGAACCTGGATATATTTTGTACATTCCTGTTTGTACTTCCCTTTGCTTCCTTTGTCCCTTCTCTGTCCCTTATGGACCCTTGATCCTGTTTCACTTGTTCTCTGACATCCTTGATGTCCATATTTACCCTCTAGTATAAAACCCTCTGTACCTCTGTTGTGTACCCCTTAGCACAAATATCAACTTAGTCACCTCTCCTCACTCTTATTGCGATCCCCTCCTCCTCCTGTCAGACCTCTGCTCCTCCAAAATACAAGGACACAGACCTGTTCAAGGGCACAACACATAAGTCCTACGCCAACATCCTTTCTATGCAACTCTGCTCCAATACCTCTGCTCTGGACTTCAGTCCAACTCTGAGACGAACTTTGTCAACCATCCCTCAGCACCTCCAGACCTCCAATCAGACTTGAGTCTGGGAGACTGGACTTAACAGTATATTCATGCTGCTACTTGAGCAGGTCTCCATTCCTTTTTGCCTCCAACCTCATGCCATCATGACCACTTGTTATGATCTACACATGCTCTTGGAATCCTCATGGAACCCAACCATACACCTACTTCAGTCTTGACAACACTTCTCCAACTTCTTGCCATCCTTCCGATGGCTCCCTTTATTCCTTCCCTCCATACTCTGAACATCTGAGCTCCAACCTGGCTCCACCCTCTTGGCAGGTCCCCCATCCCTCTTCCTAGTTGCTGACTTCTCCTCCCATGCCCCCTGGTGAGACCACCCTCAGCTTTCAAGCCACCTCTTTGGGTTCCCTTTTGTTGGTCTTAGAATATAGCTTGCTTGCCATGAGACTCCATTGAGTGATTGGAATACAAGCAGCACTTTGTTCAACCCCAGCAAGTGGAATGCCAAATCCCCCACATCTCTACTCCAGAGTGCACTCCAGAATCACCACCACTCTCAGACTTTTGCCCTCCCACTTCCTTGTCAATGCCGCTCCACTTGTATGTGCATGCAAGACAGATTACCTAGTCCACTCTGTCAGCCACCTCCAGCTTTTGCTGGAGAAGGTAAGACACCTCCAATAGGAAAGTCAACCACTGCAACATCCGACCTCCCTCCATTCTCAACTCCACTTACCTCCAATCTTTTGGACCTCAAGTCTGGAGGTCACTCTGTTTCCTTTGATGCCAACTCTGGCAAGTCCAGATGACATGGTATTGGGCCCTCTTCAGGTCCTTTCTTCCTCTCTTCATTCTATTTTGCCTCTGGTTTATGTCCTTCTGACATTTCTTCTTTTGTTTCCTCTTCTTTCATTTCTCTAACCCTTCTACCTATGGACCAAAAGTCCAAAGGTAACTCCATTCACTGTTTGCCGACTCCAGCTTATCCAGTCAGTCTAGACATCTGGGTAAGGAATTCCATTTGGTTCCTTTCCTTTCCTTCCTCTGTTTTCTGCTCCTTCTATTTGTTCCTTTTTCTCTGCTCCTTCTATGCTTTTGGACCCCAAGTCCAATAGCGACTCCATTTCCTGTCCACTAACTCTGGCTATATCTGGACAGTCTGGACATCAAGGTAAAGGTTCCCCTTCAGGCCTTTCCCTTCTCTTTTTCCTTTTCCTATGTTCTGTCCTTTCATTCTGACACTGGATCACAATGGTACACTCCTCTTCAAGGAGTGCCATTACTGGTTGACAAACACCTTCCATTTCCTCTTTACCTAATGATCACAAGTCTGAAGGTAACTCTGCCCTAACTCTTGTTTGCTCTGGCAATTCTGGAGCCCTTCCTTCTTGAAGCTCTCTTTTCATTTTGCTTCATTCTACTCTTCATTTTCTTCCTTGTTTTCCCTCTGACCTCTGCACCTGAGGACCACACATCCAAAGGTCATTTTCTCCCTCACCTCCAGCGCTGCATTGCTTAATAGCTGCCACTCTGGTCACTCAGCCTCACACTCTGCTCCCTCCAAACCTGAAGACATCAAGTCCAAAGGTAACTCCACTTCAACTTTGGAAACTCCAGAGTTTCCATTTTATTTTCTTCTTTTCCTTTCCATTCCTGTTTTCCAGACTTGGGACCTGCATCACCCTTGTCTGTGCTCTATTCTAGAGCACCTCTTGATGTACCCCTCTGATTTCCCATTCCATTTCTTGCCTTTTGGTGCTGTCAACTCCAGCAGCATCTGGTCTGTTCCAGACCACTCCATTTCCTTCTGTCCTCTTCTGTTCCATTTCCAGACCTGGGACTACATCACCCTTGTCTGCACTCTTTTCTGGAGCACTTGATGATGCAACCCTTATCCTTTCTCTCAGCTTCCTCTGTACCTCCAGACAATAGGTCCAAAGGTAACTCCATTCCAAGTCCAGTTTGCTCCAGCAACTCCAGACTCTTTTCCTTTTTTTTCTCTTCCATTCTGTCTTCTGGACCTGGGACTTGCATTGCCCTTGTCCATGTTTCATTCTGGAGCACCCCAAGACACATCCACTCTTTTGTTCTGTCTACTTATGACCTTACAACTTCCCCTTTGAGTCCATTCTAGACCATCCAAACCACTCTGGGTCCACTCTGGACCACTCCACTTCTGCTCTATTTCGTTTTCTTGTTTCTACTATCCTTTGGTGTTTATCTCCTATTTCTGACCCCTCTGTTGCTGTCCACTTTGGTGGCATCTGGTCCATTCTGGACCACTCCATTTTCCTTTTGTTCTTCTCCTTTCCATCTGTTGGCCACTTGGGCCTTCACCTATGTCAACTCCTGACAACTCTGATGAACTCTGGTCCACTCTGGACCATTTGTCTCCTTTTCTTCTCCTTTGGGCAATCCACCTCTGTGGCCTTCATACCAAACCTCTTTGGGTTCTCTGATGTTTGTTTAGTATAGGACACCACGCACTTGCCCACTAAAATAATCTATTGATCTTTGGGTTTAAGAAGCCGCAACTTTGTCTAATATGCTCTTATAGATCGAATGTCAAACCTCTGCACTCCAGGACTCTGTCCAGAAATTTAATCCTGGGAGTTGCACCTCTGGGATCTGCCCAAGGCCTCAGGCCTTCTGTGGTCATTGTCTGTGGACCTCCAACTAGCTTCATCCAGAATTCTTCCCATGCTAAGGACTGACCAATGATTCATCCCATTTAGCTCTCTGCCATCCATGGCATATTTTTAGTTCATTGCTGTTGTCTTTGTTGTTTTTCTTTTAGATTTTTGACCTTCACAGTCTTGTCCTGCAGACCTCTGACTGGCTCTATTCTGGACCCCTCTCCCTGCACTTAGGACTGACCAAGATTGTCTTTGGCCTCTGCCAACTCTGGCATTTCCTTCTTCAGGATTTCTCTGCTTTCTTTCTCATCTGTTTATTTCTACTTTTTCTGCCTTTTATTCTTCTGTTTCTGTTTACCCCTGTACTCTGATTACTCTGGAGTTACCTCCAATTTACCTCCAATTAACTCTGATTAACTCTGGAATTACCTCTGATAATTTCCGCTTTTGGCACCTCTTTTTCTTTTCCCTCTGTTTTTATTCTTTTTCTGCCTATGTACTCTATGGTCAGTGTTCTTTGGCTCTTCTTGGGCCTCAAGGGCTCAGCCTTAAAGGGGAGGCACCACCCACTGCTGCCTCACCCTGTCACCTCCATCCTTCACCTCTGGTGCACTGGTTGTACACCTCTGCACCATCTCATACCTTGCAGTACACTCCTGAACCTCCACTTACTCCAGCCATTCCAAAGTCATCCCTCTGAAGCCTTGGCTTCAACTCTGTTTTCACCTCTGGTACCATCAAGGTACACCTCCATCCAACCTCACTTCGCTACCTTTCCTTTAGCTCCTTGATGGAGTTCTCTATCCGTACCCTCCAGACTCTCTTCTAGGTCTACAGGCTTTCTCTCCACCTTCAAGACCATCCAGTACCCTAGTGGTACACCTCTGTTTGCACTCCAGCAACCTCCAGAGCTGTCTCCATTCAGTTCCTCTGTTTCTCTGTTTTCATTTACTCCTTTGTTTAGTATTGAACTAATTGCTCTTCTTGTTGCATTTCAGTCCTTTTCAGTTCTCTCTTCAAGTGCTCCAGTACTAGTTGTACTCTTCAGTATTCACTTCCGATACTGTACCTCTGTTCTAAACTCTGGAGTCCTCTGTTTTATGTTATAATTCTGTTGCTTTTGACCTCCTTCAGGTCCCTTGGCTCTTGCCTTGTTTCTCTTCTGGACTTCTGCCAACTCTGGCATTTTCTTTCGCCCTCCATGTAGTTGAGCATTATTTCCTCGTCTTCCTTCTGCTTCATTCACCTCTGGTACCCTGTGTACAACTCCAGATTAACTCCACTTTTTCTGTGTTTAATCTTCACCTTTATCTCTGTTCTCAGCTCCCTTTGTCTGGGCCTTATATTTCATTTCCTCTATGTACACTGTTTACTTCCTCCACTCTCTGTTTCTTTTGGTGCACTCCTACGCCTCTTTGTTTTACTCCATTTCCTCTGATTACTCCAGTTTAACTCCGGAGTAACTCTGGAATTTTTCCAGTTGACTTCATTTCATTTCTACACTCTGTTTTCTGTCTCCTGGTACCTGGTGTACACCTCCATTCTCCAGCCCATTTTGGGCATCTTTGACCCCTTTCTGGGGCCCTCTGACTTCTTCTCCATCTCTACTTTTGTTTTGTCTCTGTATCATCTTTTCTGTTCTACTCTAGCACTCTTCCTCTGAACTCTGGTGTGCTCTGCATACAACTCCAGTCCTTCTCCAAGGATCTTTATCCTCCATCTTTTCGGCACCCTCCAGTGTCCTCCACCCTCTGGCCCTCTCCAGGCATCTCCAACCCCCTTCTGGGGTTCTCTGTCTTCTTCTTTCTCTGTATCTTTTTCCCCTCCGTTTTTCTATCTCTGTTTCCATTCTGTTTTAGTCTCTGTTTTCCTTCCCCTCCAACTTTGTTTCTTTTCTCTGCTTTCATCCTCCAGTGTCCAGCCACCTCTGCATGTTCTCTGCTGCCACTCTGCATGCTCTGCCATCTCTGGCATCCATTCCACCCAGCTTGTGCACACTCCATGCTCTCTGAATCCACCTTGCACACCACCAACATCCATCCTCCATTAGGAGTCATGCCAAAGGCATCCCTTGACCCCTTTCATGCTGAGGCTTGGAATCTTCTTCAGAGATATCATATCATTGGTAGTAGGACTTTGAGTTTCCTAGCTGGTCCAGACACCTCCAAACTCTGCATGGCATCCTTCCTTGGGATTGGCCTAGTAAGCCCCTCTGTTATCACCTCCATTGGTGCATCCTCTCCAAAGAAGCTTGACCACTTTCTTGGATTGGCTCTACACTGAACCCCCGCTTACTATAGGCCTCAAGGGCTCGGCTTTAAAGGGGAGGCACTGTCATATCCATGACATCCCATCCATCTCTGCCTCCTCCAGCCTCATCTCCAACAAACTCTGTCATCTCTGCCACCCTCAGTCCACCTCCACTTCCTCCACACTCAGAGCTCTGCTCCTCCACTCCAGACCATGGCTGTGCTTGCACAGGGACTCGGCTATCTTTGGACCTGGATACATTTCGTACATTCCCATTTGTACTTCCCTTTGCTTCCTTCATCCCTTCTCTGTCCCTTATGGACCCTTGATTCTGTTTCACTTGTTCCCTGACATCCTTGATGTCCATATTTACCCTCTAGTATAAAACCCTCTGTACCTCTGTTGTGTATCCCTTAGCACGAATATCAACTTAGTCATCTCTCCTCACTCTTGTTGTGATCCCCTCCTCCTCCTGTCAGACCTCCACTCCTCTGAAATACAAGGACACAGACCTGTTCAAGGGCGCAACACATAAGTCCTGTGCCGACATCCTTTCTATGCTACTTTGCTCCAACACCTCTGCTCCGGACTTCAGTCCAACTCCAAGACAAACTTCATTGACCACCCCTCAGCATCTCTGGACCTCCGATTAGACTTGAGTCCAGAGAGAGCGGACTTAACACTTGGAGGTAATTCCAGAGTACAGCAGAGTAACAGAGAGAAAAGAAAAACAGAAACAAAAGAGATAAAAGAAGGACAAAAGCAGAAATGAACAGATGGAATGAAAAGCAGAGAAATCCTGAAGAAGGAAATGCTGGAGTTGGTGGAGGCCAAAGACAATCTTGGTTGGTCCTCTGTGTGGGGAGAGAAGTCCAGAACAAAGCTGGTCAGAGGTCCACAGGACAAGACCACAAAGGTTGAAGACCTAGAAGAAAGACAACAACAACAACAACAACAACAACAACAATGAACTATAAAAAATACCAGGGATGGCAGAGAGCTAAGTGGGACAAATCATTGGTCAGTCTTTAATGTGGGGAAAAATCTGGATGAAGCCAGTTGGAGATCCACAGACAATGACCACAGAAGGCCCAAGGCCTTGGGCAAATCCCAAAGGTGCAACTCCCAGGATTATATTTCTGGATAGAGTCCTGGAGTGTGGGGGTTTGGCATTCTATCTGTAAGAGTACATTAGATGAAGTTGTGGCTTCTTAAACCCAATGATCAATAGATTATTTAGTGGACAAGCACATGATGTCCTATACTAACAAACATCAATGAACCCAAAGAGATTTGGCACAAAGGCCACAGAGGTGGATTGCTCAAAGGAAGAGGAAGGGAAAAAAATAGTCTGGAGTGGACCAGAGTTTGTCAGAGGTGTTGGAGTTGACAAAGGTAAAGGCCCAAAGGGCCAATAGAGGGAAAGGAGAAGAACAGAAGAGGAAATGGAGTGGCCCATAATGAACCAGATACTGCTGAAGTGGACAGCAACAGAGGGGTCAGAAATAGAAAGGAAAATAGACACAAGAAGACAAGGTTGGAGTGACAACAGAGTGGTCTGAAGTGGACCTGGAGGAAGTTTAGATGGTCTGAAATGAATCCAGAGAGGAAGTCATGAGTTCATAAATAGCAGACAGAGAAAGGAGTGGATGCATCTGGGGGTGCCCCAGAATGGAGTGCAGACAAGGGTGATGCAAGTCCCAGATCTGGAGGACAGAATGAAAGAGAAAAGAAGGGGCAAAGAAGAAAAGGGTCTGGAGTTGCTAGAGCAAACTGGACTTAGAATGGAGTTACCTTTGGACCTAATATCTTGAGGTAAAGAGAGAGGACGACACCTGAGACACAACTGAAAAAGTTCACACAACATATCAGGTAGTTTTGTGTCATCATATTGTCCTAGAGTTTATTAGTATTTACAAGCAACCAATTGATTGACAAATTCTATATAAATCAGCAAAAGTTTTTACTAGCTTTATTCATTCACAGAGAATAAACATTTATGACTGAGATAGGTAATCTTTGTTGGTCAAATGAGGATTGATTGACATAATTGCACACTTGTGGAAAATAAGTATTAAATAAGAGCA
>JBBPKI010001905.1:0-10255 GCA_038089155.1 Nevesoporus exiguus
TGGACCTTACCTCCTAACAGCGCTCTCTCGCACGCTGTAGTGTTCCCTTTACTCATCCGCAGTAGTATTCTCTCCCGTTCTATCACTTTCCATGCCTCCCCTTATCTTGGTCCGTGCGCATACTACAAGACTATAAAGTAGCTAGTCTACCACCTTGTAGTCTCAAGTTAGACCTGCGCAATCCACCTCCTGAACTGGACTTGCTCCTGCCTGAACTGTCGCCTCAACAGTTCTATCTTGTCCTTCGCCTTCTTTGTTCGTCGTGAGACGTTGCGCCTCTGCGTGAGTGCCTCCTCACAAAGAACCTCTTGTCGTTAGCAGTCCAGAGGGACGTGCTCCGTAACAAAAGGTCTAACTTTCCCCCTTCCCCTCCTGTCATTGGAGTAGGGAACCATTTGTCAAAACGTCGAACAGAAGAGTCTCCGGATCTTCTCAAACCCCGCAGCAACAACCAGCCCCCCCACGCCGTCGACGATACGGACTACTTGAATCTATACTCTCTGATCCTGAGCAGGACACTTCTGAACCCATTGACGTAGACGTCGGACCTATTCCTGGACCAGGAAGTTCGTCTGACCCTTGGGCTGCCACCGCCCCACCTGTATCTGCACGACGACCGGAATCTAACACTACCGCGCCTCTTCCACTTTCCGCTTACAACGCCCCCACCCCAGCAATCCCCGCTCAACCACCTCGTCGCCCTCCTTCCCCAGAACCTTCTGATTCTGAAAACCCTGACGACGACGAAGATATGTCCTCCAAGCCTACGGAAATCAAGATCGGCGTCCCTGCCGACTACGATGGAGATTCCTCTTCCGCCGAATCATGGATTCTCTCTGTAGACACTTATCTCCTGATCAACAAGGAAATCTACACCACCGACGATCGCCAAATCGCCTTTGCACTTTCATATATGAAGAAAGACTCCGCCCTTGCCTGGGCAACTGTCATCCGCCAAGAGGCAATGAATAAGTCCCCTCCTACCTTCGGAACGTACAAGGACTTTAAAACAGCCTTCCAGACTGCGTTTAAACTTATAGACTCCTCCGCTGACGCCATGAAGAAGCTCGTCGCTTTACGACAAAACAATGCTTCCGATCTGCATAGATACGTATCGGAATTCCGAATCCTGTCCACTACAGCTGCCCTCACCAACGACCTCGCCCTCATCGGCCTCTTTGAGCAAGGTCTGCACCAGTACCACCGATCCAGAATGGCCGGATTGGAGACCATCCCAAAGAAGATCTCGGACTGGTACACTAAGGTGGAACAGTTCGAAGCTAATAGGATTCGAATGGCTCCCAGAATTACCTCTCCCGCTACCAGGACCGTCCCCACCCGCGCTTTTCAAAGATCGTTCGCTCCCCGGACCCCTACCAGAGACCCTAACGCCATGGACATCGATGCCCTGAACCTATCCCCGGATGAGCGCAAGCGATGCCTAGATAACAAGCTATGTTTCATCTGTAAGCAAAGCGGCTGTTCCACCAGGAACCATCCCAATCAGGCAACCTCTGCCCCACCTCGCCCCCCTCGCAACCCCAACAGGATCCGTGCCGTGCAGACACAACCAAATAACGACTTGACGCAATATATCAACTCCCTCACCGCCGGAGGGAAGACTACCCAGCAGATCCTCCAGGAACTGAAGCAGAGCTTCGAACCTGCCCAGGAGTCCATCGCCTCTATTACTGAAATAGCTGAGGATTTTTGAAAAGGAGAGATGAGTCGATGCTACCTCTCCATAGAATCGCCTATGTAACCCTGTCATCCGAATCGGAAAAGTCTATTCGTATTCGAATTAAACTCTCTCATGGGACAAAAACCGTCGACACCACCGCACTCATTGATTGCGGCGCCACCGGAACTTTCATTGACCACCGACTAGCCAAAAGACTTGGCCTCCCTTTCCATCCCCTTCCCGAATCCATCCAAGCACTAAACGTAGACGGGACTTCCAATCAAGCAGGAACGATCCGCTTCTTTTCCAATGCCACTATTACCTTCCCCGAACGAACTGAAACCCTCCGCCTCATGATCATCGGACTTGGAAGACCCCAGATCATTCTAGGAATGAACTGGCTTGCCGATCGCAACCCTACCATTGATTGGAAGAACAGAACTCTCTCCTTTCCTGAAGATCCCCTCCCCATGCACGACGAAGTCCCTGAACGATACCTGCTCCGATGGTTAGGTTTGGATGCCAACAAGAACATTGAACTGGACCTTCGTAATAGGAACGCGTGGCTCTCTGCCGAAACCATATGTAAGACCACTATTGCCACTGAAATCGCCCAACAGAATGTCAAAAAGGAAGTAACCCTTCCTGAACCGTACTCTGATTTCTCGGACGTCTTTGAAGAAAAGAATCACGACATCCTTCCACCACACCGACCCTACGACCATGTCATCGAACTCAAGGACTCCTTTGTCCCAAAACGAGCCAAAGCTTACGCATTAAACCCTGCGGAGATGGAAGCCTGTAGAGCTTTCATTGAAGAGCATCTGCGAACAGGACGCATTGTCGAATCGAAATCTCCACAGGCCTCCCCTCTTTTCTTTGTTCCAAAGAAGGACGGTTCACTCCGTCCTTGCCAAGACTATAGGTACCTAAACGAACATACCGTCAAAAACGCCTACCCGCTCCCCCTTGTCTCCGACCTTATCGATCGGATGAAACATTCTAAGTATTTCTCAAAGTTTGACATTCGCTGGGGATACAATAACATCCGAATTAGAGAAGAAGACCAATGGAAGGCCGCGTTCATCACCCCTCTTGGGCTTTATGAACCCACTGTAATGTTCTTCGGACAATGTAACTCACCACCCACTTTTCAGGCATTCATGAATTGGGTCTTCCGCGACATCACCCCAGAAGGTTGGCTAGAAATCTTTATGGACGACCTAGGAGTTCATTCATCTACTCTTTCTGATCACATTGACCGCACTCGGAGAGTTCTAGCACGACTTAGAGAGCATGAACTAACGCTCAAACTTTCCAAATGCACCTTCGACGCCCCCGAGATCGAGTACCTGGGTATCATTGTAGGAAATGGTCAAGTACGAATGGACCCCATCAAACTCTCTGCCATCGACAAGTGGCAACCACCAACCACTGTCAAAGCGGTCCGCTCTTTTCTCGGCTTTTGCAACTTCTATCGAAAGTTCATTCCTAACTTTGCTGACATCGCTGCCCCACTGAACCTCCTCACTAAAGCCACCCAATCATGGGTATGGCGCGACGACCAACAAACTGCCTTCCTCCATCTTAAGAAGATCTTTTCGTCCGCTCCTGTCCTCGCCCTCCCTGATACCTCCTCACCTTTCTTCCTTATGACTGACGCCTCCCTCATCGCTGTAGGCGCAATCCTCATGCAGAAAGATACCAACGGAGATTCCCACCCTTGCGCTTATTATTCTCGCACTCTTAACGATGCTGAACGTAATTATGACATTTACGATAGGGAATTATTAGCCGTCATCGATGCCTTGGAAGAATGGCGACAATACCTTCTAGGCACGACACACCCTGTCACCATCTTCACCGACCACAAGAACCTATCGTTTATGAAAGCGCCTCAAAAACTCTCTCGACGACAAGCGCGCTGGAGTCTTTTCCTCCAAGAATATCACCTCCTCTGGACGGTCCTTCCCGGCACTGCCATGACCCCGGCAGATGCACTCTCCCGTTGTCATGACGTTGACACGTCTTCTGACAATATTCATCCCATCCTCGCCGATCCCGAAATCATCGCCGCCTTGGATATTGCTCTCGTATCCAAAATCGCTAGTTCCTCTGCCACCGATCCGCTCGTCATTGAGGCTTTACACGCCATGGAAAAGTCTCTTCCTCTCTTTCCCCGCTCTACCCTTGCAGACTGGCACTACGACGCCCCTAACCTTTATTACAAGGGTCGTCTTTTTATACCTCCTGATGCCCGCCACGAGTTAGTCTCCTGCCTTCACTCCTCCCCCAGTGGCGGCCATGAAGGCCTCTTCCGCACGTATGCCCGCCTCTCGAGAGACTATTGGTGGCCCGGTATGCGCTCCTTCCTCGCTCGCTTCATTGCTGGCTGTGCCATTTGTCAATCTTCCAAGCCAAATACTCACCCTACTGTACCGCCACTTTCACCCCTCTCTACTTCCGCTGTACGCCCTTTTCAGCAAATTTCCCTTGATTTAATTACCGACCTTCCTCTTTCTAATACCTTTGATTCCATCCTGGTCGTGGTCGACCATGGCCTTACGAAGGGGGTAATTCTCCTCCCTTGTACTAAAAACATTTCTGCTGCCGGAGTAGCCTCTCTCTTTTTCCAACATATCTTCCCGAGATTCGGTTTACACGACTCTTGTATATCTGATAGAGGTCCCCAATTCGCTTCCTCCTTTGCCAAAGAGCTAGCCAGACTTCTCCAGTACGATATAAAGCTCTCATCCGCTTACCACCCGCAGACTGACGGCCAAACGGAGAGAGCCAATCAGGAGCTAGAAGTTTATCTTCGGATCTTTTGCCAAGGACGCCCTGGTACCTGGAGTACCTTACTTCCTACTGCGGAATTTTCCCACAACTCCGCAGCGCACTCTTCCACCCACCAATCGCCGTATTACCTCATGATGGGGTATGAACCTAGAGCTTATCCCCCACTAGGAAAGTCTTTTGTCCCTTCGGTAGAAGACCGCCTCTCTACCCTGGCTGAAGCACGGAAGGAAGCACTGGCTGCTCACTCCACTGCCCAACGCCTTATGAAAGAAAGACTTACTACCAAGTTTACGCCTTGGAAAGTAGGAGATAAGGTATGGCTTGAAGCCACAAACCTTAAACTCAGGTACCCGTCACGGAAGCTTGCCCCCAAAAGGGAAGGACCCTTTGAAATCACTAAGGTACTCTCCCCTGTGGCGTATCGGCTGAAGCTACCGCCCACCTGGCGCATCCATGATGTTTTCCACGCCTCCCTCTTATCGTCCTATCGGACCACGCCAGAGCATGGCCCAAATTTCATCCCTGCGCCACCTGACCATATTGATGGCGAAGAAGAATATGAAATTGAGGCTATACTCTCTCACCGGGGTTCTGCTCTTCGCCGCCAGTACCTGATCAAGTGGAAAGGATATCCCACGTCGGAGAACACATGGGAACCCGAACGAAACCTTCGCCACGCTCCTATCCTCCTCAGAGAATATAAGAGTTCCCTCTCCTCTTGAGCGACAATGCTCACCCCTCATCAGATTCTCATCGTAGCTGCCATCTTCGCCACAATATCTCTAGCCGCAATCGTCACCATACTTATCGTCATTCTCGCCTCACTACCGCGATCAACACCACCACACCACGCCTAAGTCATGACTTCCATCACCTCACCCACGTCACTTACTGCTTCTTTGCCACCTAATCGCCCGGTATCTCCAGATGTCCCCAGGTCCCCGTCCACTGCTGTGCAGACGCCTAGACTCTCTATTTCCCCGCCCCATCTGCATCGTAGGGAGATCCCCGACTGGGCCCTGGAGACTCTTTATCCCGCAGCTTTACCGAGATTTCAAAGATTAGCCGTCTACGCTCATGTTCTTGATCATCCGCAGTTACTTGTTATTGCCGAGAGTATTCCTCTTTTCAAACGTTCGCTTCCTCTTTTAGAGGCCATTTTATTCTTTCATCAGACCTGTTCATTTCGATCGTTAAGTCACTCGCCCAGACTTCTATCCCCTAACCCGAACTTCGCCGCCGCACAAACTGCCTTGCTGGACCAGCTCCGCCTTCGCGCCCTTGATCTGATGGACCATCACAACTTCGGACGAATCATCTCCGCCTTTCCCCCTGGTGCCTTGGGAGATTTCCCACAGGCGGTCTTGTTCTCCCTAAACGAGACAGACCTGGACGACTATTTAGAAACCGATATTCTGACCGCTGCCCAGCAGTCCCCACCCGTTACTCGTCCAACCACGCCGGAGAATCCTCTCCCCGTCCGCCTTACTACTCCATCAGCTGCCCCTCCTCCTGGTCTTTCCTTGCCATCAAATGTCCGCGTCAGAGACCTCCCCACGGGCGTCACCATCCTCTCCTCTCCCACCCGCGTCCTCCCCGTCCCCCCTGAGGTCCAACGTCGTCTTGCCGCCATGGATCTCTCCGGGCACCGTTGCTACACCTGCGGACGATATGGACATATGCGATGGAGCTGTCCGCAGTATCGCTGTCCCAACTGTTCCTCTTACGCTCCCGGACACCCCGCCTCCCGTTGCCTCACGTCCCATTGCACTGCGTGCAATCGCTGGGGACACGTGGCCGAAGCGTGCCCAACCCTCAGGTGTGGCCTTTGCGGAGCTGTTGGACACACCCTCCCAGACTGCCCCTTTACTGCTGAGGACTTTAATGACGACCAGTTGGTATTCAACGGTGAGGATTCCTCTGGAGCTTAGGAGTGCAGCGGCGCTGCGAGGCTACGAAGGGGGTAGTGTTACGATTTTATCCCTTCACCCGGGCCTTCTTCTCATATCCGAATCCGTCCCATTCATGTATCCGCATCCGCACGCGAAGTATGTCCGTTTTCTCGTCACCTTCTCTCTCGACGAGTTCGACGACTCTTTTACTATTTCCTTCCTTACTTAATAACTTCTCTTTTGGACCTTACCTCCTAACAGCGCTCTCTCGCACGCTGTAGTGTTCCCTTTACTCATCCGCAGCAGTATTCTCTCCCTTTCTATCACTTTCCATGCCTCCCCTTATCTTGGTCCGTGCGCATACTACAGACTATAAAGTAGCTAGTCTACCACCTTGTAGTCCCAAGTTAGACCTGCGCAATCCACCCCCTGAACTGGACTTGCTCCTGCCTGAACTGTCGCCTCAACAGTTCTATTTTGCCCTTTGCCTTCTTTGTTCGTCGTGAGACGTTGCGCCTCTGCGTGAGTGCCTCCTCACAAAGAACCCCTTGTCGTTAGCAGTCCAGAGGGACGTGCTCCGTAACACCTAGACTCTTTCGCATGCTTGCTGTCGAAAGTCGTACAAATGTGTGTCAATGCTCGTCTCCACCTCAACGACCAACCATCCTGCTCTTTTGCCAATGACCATGTCATTCCCACTCAACCCACCCGCTCAACCCTCTGCACTCCCTTCCCTCTCAACCCCGCCGATCTCTCCAAGAACAGCGATGGCATGTGTACGGATCAAGGCCTCAAGATGGCCGAATTCTATATGCTACGTTCCATCAGTGAGTTCCACCACTCAGGTAGAACGGACGAGGAGCTCATCGCCGCCCTTGTCCCAGGTCACGACCACAGGCCCAGACATGCTAGGCTCTGAAATGATTAGGACCATGGCACTGGCCAGCCTGACCATGGTGACTGGCAAGCGGAGACAGTCGTCAATCATGTACTTCACCCCTTCCTCGCCAGCCCCATGGAGTCAACGACTGCAACCAAGCAGAGCCCTCTCATCCGGCGTCGACAGTCCTCGTGATGTTGAACCTGTCATGGCGAATGGTAAGCAGAACGTGTATTCCTTGAATGCAACGGGCGCATGGAAGCGAGAGCCTTTGATACTGGTTGAAAAGTGAGTGTATCTTCTTGATCTATCATTGCAACGTGTCTCGCCATGCTTGGGGCACATTCTCACCCTGTTTCTATAATGTGTCCCGAGGTGTTCTGCCTTTTTTAAAATCCTGGGTACCGATATGATGCTAATCTACCTGCTTCGTCCTTTTCTTTTGTGCCTGTTTCTGACATGACTACCCACGCTTGCATATCTCGTTGTGGTGTGCGCCTCCCATGCGTTTATGCGTCGCACTACGCCTCGACCCTCCCCCTTCTTCCCTGCTTGGATCAGACACATGGATTTACCACCAAAAAAGAGCGCAAGTGCCTCAAGCTTCACTATCAACTCGCTACACACGAAAAAGAGTTGGCAGAATGTGAGTAACTCTCCAGACCCTACTTTTGTGGTTGATGCGACTCATCGTTGATCCTCTGTTAACCCCCAAATGTTTCGCTGATGTACCCTTCCTGCAGTGAAGAGTAAATTGGAATGTGTAGTCAACCGTGGCCATGATCCACTCCCACTGACTTCTGGCCTCGGGGGCGCCGCCCTTGATGGGCTGAAAGAAGGCATCTGGATGATTGCTGCAGGCTTCAGTGATCTTGGCGGGGTTGTCCAGGAAATAGACTCTGGCGACAGCAGCTCCCCAAAATACAAACTTCTAGTGAACATCTCTCGACGAGCTCTATATCTTCTATCTGATAAAACATACATGCCCCGGATCAGGTACTCCGTGGTGGCGAGGGGGAGGTGACGATGACGATGGTCGCGACTGCCCCCTCACTCGCACGTGCCGGCAGCCTTGGCTCTTGGATACATCAGCAGTCTTCGTGCATTGTCGTCAAGGAGCCAGCGACACTCACTAGCACGCCTGTCTTGCCCCTCATGCAGAGTCCCAATTTAACCAACCTAGACGTGGGCATGTCGCTCATCCTGGCGCCCAGCCCCACGTTAGTGCTGCCCCTGCTGGGCATGACACCCACGACCTCGCCCATGTCTGCGCCAAAATCGCCCGTATCCTCCTGGATGGACAACATGGGCAAGAAGCTGAGCAACCTTTACTGGAGCCAAATGCATGTGCGCGCCATCTGCCGGATGGAGACCTGTACTTACCACTTCCCCCGCTCGCTCTCCGCAGGTTCTCGAAAAGCCAGAAACACGCATCATCGCTCCTAGCAGGTATCTTGAGCACTATCAGCGCCACCCTCTTGCCTGGGCCAATGGCCACTATGTCCACGCCTGTCCCAACAGCACTCTTGACATCTCCGGTGTCAACCAAGGTGTCTCTGGCTGTGCGACCAGCCCAATTTGAGTTAGATCCAGATCCAGCGCCAGAGACCGAGTCTCAGTCCAGGCCGTATCCGTTGTACAGGTTGATGGCTGACTGGCTAGACGAGGAAGAGGAGGAGATGGTCCACGTGGGTGGGGCAGGGTATGTGTCAGGTCTAGTTGGGCACAGCAAAGAGGCTGTCAGTGCTGCTGCTGGGTCTTCCTTTGACGACGATTGGAATTGGTGAACGCGCATGCAAAAGGGTGGGGAGAACGGGGTCTGTTTCTGCGTGCGGTGGATGGCATACCCCAATGCATCGTGCTTGGTCATCATCGCACAATATTAATTACTGATGCTGAATATCTCCCTTGCGTGCAAGTGCAAGTGCTTGCCATAGACACACCCAGGATGTCCATCACACCATCCCCTTCTGGAGTAGCATCCACCACTCTGAGGCCAACAACCAAACCTCAATTACTGCCTGGTCCATAGCCATTCTCACATCTGTCATCTGCAACAATGGATTCCAGTCTCTGGCTTGGTCAGATGGGTGCCCTCATGGCACAGGACTTGATGCACTCTGGAAAACTGCCTTTGTGTTGGAAGAATAGACAAAGGATGCTACTGCTGTGATATACATCCATATGAGTACTGTATATTCTACAGAATGCTGTCTTGGCTTTATCCCATCTATGCCATTTTCCTGTTAAGGGGCAATGCTTGGCCATCACCTCACTCATCCTATATTATTTTGCTTGTAATAGTGCTCATTGATCAACACAAGAGCTACAATAGCTTGACAATGCAAGTACTCAGTTGTTCTCTAAAGCTATGAAAGGTTTGCATAGACAGGAATGAAAGGTATGGAATAGCATAGGTAGAGGCAATATGAGTGTCAAAAGGGATAGGAAATCATTCCCAACAAGATATCCAGGACTCTCCATGAAAAGAAGTACCAGGATCAAGCTGGTAAATACTATTAGAATGTATGACTAGTGAATGGACTGGAAGGCAAAAAGTACTCCTAGACCAAAGAGCAACCCAACCAAAATAAGAACCATTAGAAGATTGAATCCATCCATTTGTTACATGCATATCATGAAAGGAAAATAGTGCCTCTGTATTCCACACCTGGATGGAGTGGTCACTAGATCCAGACACAATGTGTCTCCCATCAGGTGAGTAGGCAACAGAAAAGACAAAATGTGTATGCCCCTCAAATGGACCTGCCACACATTGACCAGTCATGGCATTCCAAATCCTAATGGTCTTGTCTTTAGAGCCAGAGACAATGTGGCTCCCATCAGGTGAGTAGGCAACAGACCAAACAGAATATGTATGCCCCTCAAATGGACCTGCCACACATTCACCAGTCACAGCATTCCAAATCCTAATGGTGTTGTCTGAAGAGCCAGAGACAATGTGCCTCCCATCAGGTGAGTAGGCAACAGAGTTGACAGAAT
>JBBPKI010001906.1:0-10253 GCA_038089155.1 Nevesoporus exiguus
CTTGAGAGTGCTGTGATTGACTTGAAGAGCAGCGTACAGCTCTGTGGAATGCAGTGCGAGTCTTGCCAACTGTTTTGCATTCAGGGTCGATTCCACGATGGTGCGCATGACTGTAAGACAACGCACGCTTGCACGCAATCTTGCGAGTACTGTGCGCAATCTGGTGAACTCGAGGAGGGGGAGAAAAAGAAATGCACAATGACGTGAGTGGCATCAGATTTTTACTCGCAAAGACCGGTTACCATTCCACCTTTAGAGCCGGACATTCTGGAAAGCACGTGTAAGCAGATTTGTTACTGGATCTGTTGCGATTTGATCATTGCCTGCACTAGGTGTTCGGTCGACGTCCACTTATGTGGTGCGCCGTGCAAGCTCCGGGGCAAGAATGGATGTCTTCAAGGATGCGCCAAAGTATGACTACAAGTGAACTCTTGGTTCGCTGTTACTTATTCCTTCAAGGTCTCGGATCACGAAGACGACGACCATCAATGCGCGGCGATTACACATGCTTGTGGCGAGGTGACCATTATTTTTCGCCTCGTACGCTCCATCTCACATTTTTAGCCATGTGATCTCTGTGCGCTGACGTTCACGGATGGATGGTACAAATGCAAAGGGAGGTGCGGGATATCAGTGTAAGTGTTCATGCGGTCTCAGCTAGATACCGCCATTTAATCTCTTTTTTGTCCCCAGTGACATTGAACACGAAAGTCATAAATGTGATGCCCAGTACTGCCCAATACCCTGCCAACTTTGCAAGCGCCTTTGTTCAAGTACGAACCATTTGCATGCAATGGAAGAAGGCGCAATCCACCTTTGCGGGTACGTGATTCGTGGCGCACTTCTCGACTGCAGAGCGGAATGCCTTCCATAGGAAACCGCACACTTGCCCTCAGCGGTGTACCGCTCCTGGTGTATGCGAAATCGATACAACCCCTGAGTCGATCGAAGAAACATTCAAAGGAATGCATGAATGCTTCCAGTACACAAGGGTACGTCCTTGCTCCCACTTACCCGGATCCAGGCACTAAACGCACTCGGTACATGGGTACAGTATTCGCAAGGTAAGTTATTGCGAGTCCCTAATCTGCTTGCCATTAATAATAGATACCTAGTCGCGAAGCGGCTTAAATGCGTCAAGCTCATCCCTCCAGACCAGCTACAACATGAAGGTTCGCATGATCACAGTCTGGACCCGGATGTCGTTCATTATTGTCAAGCAAGGTCAGCTGGCTCGACAGCCTGTGTCTCCACAGCTAATGTGCCAATAGATGTACTAGCTGCCAATATTACTGTACACTTCCCTTGGGTATGATTGCAGGCTCTGAGCTTATGTCGCAGAGGCTGATTGCGCTGTTATAATAGGTCATTCCCAGCAAGAGCACGAAACTCGCCACGGTTCCATGTCAAACGTACGATGGTCCGTCGATGGCCCGGATGAGGAAGGTCTCGAGGTTGAAGGACGACGGTTCTCAACAAACGACGAAGGCGCACCGATGATGTGCAGTCTGGTGTGCTCAACTCTTGGTAGACACGTCCACATCGACTATTGCAGAGCTGGGACTCCTGCTGAGTGCAGAGGAAACAATGAAGTCCAGCATTCTGCGAAGAAACTACGGCCGGAACCCGATAGACCAAAGGACTTTTTGACGCACAACTTGTTCTGGAAGCGCAGCGGCAAGTCGTTCTTAGAAGGTTCCCCGTTTCGGTGTCTGAACCTTTTACAGGGTTCAAGGATCCGTATTCGCGCGAAGAGCAAGCAAGCTTTGCAAAGTGGTGAGTCCAGCTATACGACTGCGTGGTTGCCGATCGCGCTTTACTTATCACTGTCTTCCAAGTGATTCTATGTGCGCCGGTAAGTTTCAACTTCTTGCGTCGCTCGCTCTTTTTACAAATTTACGCAGGATCCGAGCACACTGCTTCTGCTGTGAAGCCGGCTGTCCCCTCATTCTGTATTCTCCCACTTTTCCATCCGCCGTTGAGTACCAGCAGCCCTCCACCCAAGCAAGGCTATATCTCGAAGGATGGGCATCAATTCTTATGCAAGAACCCAGCCTCGGTACAGCAGCCGTTTCACATGTGCGCATCCGCAACCAAACCGTGGAGGATACGAGTTAACCACCTTCTCCCAATAGCATCTTCTTAATTGATAGGTGAGCAACCTTCCTGCTTTTGAGATGTTTTGCTCACAGACTTCCCTAGGTCTATGTCAATGAACAAGGATGATAGAAAGCCGCTCGATAGCTCTCCAGTATACGGAAAGATACGCCAACGCACGAATAATCGCCTGGGAGCCGTCTATTCTGCCTTGTACAGCTTCTGGACTGCTCGTCAGGCTGCTTCTGGACACCAGCGGGATGCCAACACCATCATCTTACATGCTCAGGACGCGCAAATTGTGTGCGAAAACGACTCGACGCGATCTCCAGTTGAACTCCTCGAGCTTCTCCTACCCAATGTCCCCAAGGGGGGCAACAGTTTTGACAAGGCTCTCAAAGCCGCTGATACAGCTATATCAAAATGGTGGAACAACGCGCGCCCTCCTGTGATCATCTTCCTTTCCGATGGCATTGCGTCGGTTTCCAATGGCGTCGTGCAAAAACTTTTTAGCAAATCGGCACAGAAAGGGCGCGTAGACTCCTGGTACATGTTTAATCTCAAACTTATGTTACATGCAGGAAAGGTCTTTCACTGCACGCCATCCTATTTGGCCCGAAAACGACCTCTACCCGGATGGAGCGCATGGTAGCTGTCGCGCTCGATGCACAGAACAAAACGCCCGGATTGCCGAGTGCGCCGTCATCGTTCCATGAAGCACTTGATAGCGTGAGTAGTTCCCCACTCTCTGACCAGCTATAGGCTAAGTCCACGCTCTCCAGATTCAACTTTCACAGGCCTTCCTTGGGATAGCAGAATCTTTGAAGAAGCCGCGAGGGGCGTTGATGCAGTGAGCATAAATCGGCGCATTGGAGAAGAATATTGTGCTCAGATATCCATGCCTTCGATATATCTTGTACATGTCTCGGTTTTTACATGTGTATCGCATAAAGGTAGTATGGTGTCACAGCGAGTACTTCGACAAGCTGGTGTGGTAAAGATGTTCCTTATCGGCGAGTGAGTATAAGCTGGCGATTGCCGAGGCAAGTTCTGGTTTCTTCCCAGCCTCCCAGTGCGCCTGTCGCGAGTTTGCTTTAGTTTCACCACCGTTTCGTCGTCGTAATTATCCCAACATACCTCTACCGTTGGCCACCCACCGAGAACAACGTACTTGTTCTCGTCTTGGCGCGTTTGTCCGAAAACGAGCATCTTGTTGCTCGCTTCTGAGAGCTTGGTCAAGATATCGACTACGGCTTCCCGATTCTCCGGCGCCTTCAAGGACAACACGAAGATTTGCGTGACGGGTTGCTCGAGGGCGACAGTTGGACCAGAGAACTGGACATCGTAGACCACTAATTTACCCCCGAGGGATGGTTTGAACGACTCGTGGACTGCAGGAAAAGACGGGTGGTTCCCGAACGCTTTGTGTATCTCGTAACTATCCCAGTCTACAAACATGTGAGTGCATGTTGTTTGGAGCTCGTAGGCTGTTGACGCACGGATGATGATGTAGCCAGTGCTTGGGTTCTCGATCTGAACGCCATAGTAGCCTGGTCTACAACGATATTTGAACACCCCGGCAACACATATCCTGGACCTGACTCACGCGTTCGCGCCTTCCGCTTGCAACGTAGGCTTGAGTGCGCTGACAATAATTTCTTTGTTTTCGCGAAACGCCTCGCTGGTCTCAAAGATGAGAACTTCGGTGTTGAACGTCATGGCGTCGATAGGTTGAGAAGATGCGAGTCTTGCCGTGCGAGATACACTCACACACTCACATCGCCTTATATCTGCATCCACGATAGTTTCACATACGGTGCCGCTCCGGTGATTACTTCCGATCAAAGTTCAGCTTCCCTGGATGACTGTTCCCGCTCGTTCGTCTAGTAGAACGCTTGTAAGTAATGGGTTTTTAGTAATGAAAAACCAACAGAGTTCTTTACCATGACCACCATGACCATAGCCCACGAGAGTAATGCGATTGATTGCATTGGCGGCCAAGTTGTCATTTCCTTTCTGTGGTCCCCTTCGATCGTAACCAAGTACTACCCAGCACTGGATATTGCTTCCGAAGTCACGCTACAGTGGCGTCACCACTTGCAAAGTCACTGGAGCAGTTCGTCAAACATGTTGGCCTTTTCAAGCTACTAGAACTGCTATTGAAGTGGCTACTCACCACATCGTACCAACGCAGTGAAAGCAAAGCATCCGCTAAAAACCCGGAAACCCTTCGTTCGTGGCAACCGCCGAGCGTTACAAGTTGCTGAGGGAGTAAACTTCTCCGTTTAGACATCCTGCCTGAGACTTAACCACTTCGCAATGAACTATACAACCCAGTATGCCTGCATTGTAACATGACCTATGCTACAAATGGTTTGATGGTTACCGATTTACCACTGTAAAGCATGTGTTGTCCGCCACAGCACCTACCGTCAGCGCTTCAGCTTCAAGTTTCAGTTAGTAAGCCATGACGTCCGAAACCAAGGTCAACCGGTCACCATCCTTGGAAAGAAATTTCACGACGTGTCCTTATCATGCATGCGGCTTACACGGATACTACGACATCTTGTTGAAGTGGTCCGGATTGGCAAAATACTTGAGCACCGTAGCCACGGAATCAGCGCGGATTCTGGTCTCCGCGTCACTGGTCGCAGTGGTCGAGACGGTGCTCAAGCGCTCACTGCGCTCACTGGTGCTCCAGCCGAGCAATGAATTTCCCACAGTGCGGCGCTAGCATCATGTCCGCGCATAGCTTTATCACTTCACCTTCCGGAACCACCTTGTTTTTCTTCTGTCACGAGGCGGCAGCTTGATAGTAAGTAGATGACCGCAAACCTGGACTTATGGAGTGCGAACGGCGGATGGGTCGGACGAGCCTGAAGATGAGGTATGTAAAGCAATGGTAGCAGATTAAATACTGAACAGGGTGCCCCGAGTTCGTTGGCAGGTTGGCGCCGTAAATTTTGCAGTGTGCTTTTTTTCTTAGATGTGTATCGTTCCATCAGTGCTACCGGTTGCAGCGTTAACCCATCTCATCACATTTACAGGTTCACATTGGAAGGTAAGTCTTCACTATTGTACAGATTGATCACGTCTGAAACGGCGCCTTGCTTGGAATACCTTACAATCGATATTGCGACAACTTTGTGTGGTAACAGTGGTCCCTGTTAGCTAGGGAGTACAGCTGTTCAAGTGCTTTAGCCACTTCCGGCTTGGCAGCGGTCTCCGAGTGCGCCTGCAGTGACGATAATTCATCATTTTCTAACCAGAATTCTCGATTGTGTCCAATCGACATACCTCGACCGACGGCCACCCACAGAGAACAACGTACTTGTTCTCATCCTCGCGGGCCTGTCCGAACACAAGTATTTTCTCGCTCGTTTCCGAAAATTTGGTCAATATATCGACCACTGCCGTGCGGTTCTCGGGTGCCTTCAAGGTCAGTATGACCACCTCCGTGACGGGCTTCTCAAGAGCGACCGTTGGGCCTGAGAATTGGACGTGGTACATTTCAATTTTGGCATCGTCGGCGAGGGCCGGCTTGAGGCCCCCGATGACATCCGGATACGTCGGGCCGTCAATCAGTGCCTTGTGTGCTTCATAGCTCTCCCAGTCTACGGACGAGGGCATTGAAGTCATTCAAGTTGAAAGGGAGATGCGACGTACTGAGGAAGATATATCCCGAAGTGGATGGTTCCTCGATCCGTTTCCCATAATACGTTGGACTAACATGTGTTTCAGCCAGAAATCCCTCGAAGTCGATTTGTGAACCATATCTAATCAGATCGGACTCACGCGTGCACACCTTTCGCCCTCAGTGCAACTTGGAATGCTGGGATGGGAAGATCTGGATTGTCACGAAATGCATCGTTTGCATCAAAAATGAGGACTTCGGTAGTGAGCGCTGGCATGATAACGCGGTGATAAAGGTCTGGCTAATCTTAGTGCGACAGGACTCCGCTTTTTTATATAGTACATAGCCGAAAATTTCACACCAATCAACGCCATGAATCATCAAGCTGTCAGCCTGTTCTCATATAGGCTGTGATCAGGCAAAATTAACAAGCATCTGTCGAGCAGTGATGAAAACAGGTTACAGCATACATCAGGGTAAAGGAGAGAAAGAAACCAACTAAACTAAATGTGGAGTGACTCAGTCACTTTTCGTTCAGTTTCAGTCGACAGACGCGCCTCAAGTTCCCTATCTTTTCCTGCAACCAAATTTATATGATGTATTCACGTGATCAGTTTAATGCGCGAGTGAAGCCGAATCAGCGTCGAGTGCAGCAGTGTCAAACTTCATTTAGGAGGGATGTCATGACAGTGACAGTTAATGGAGGTAGCAGCGGCATCCCGTGAAATGTCGGATATGAGTTTGTGCGGTCCTGTGTTCACGTGACCTGTCACTTCTCAGAGAGATCTCGACTGTGTATCGGTAGGGCTGATGATGTCGGGTACAGTCATCCACTGGCACTTGAAACACCAAAATTGCAGAGCGTGCAGAAAGCACAACTTTGCGCTTTGTCAACATCAGACCTGTAGATTTTATAATAATGTATCACTACTTTGAGTTGAGAGCATTATGTGGCGATCTAATAGAACAAACCTACAGGAAACGGGCCTACAGGAACTTCTGTGAAACAGGTATATCTTGGTGATGAATAAGCAAACATTGATCTCTGCTACGTTATCAGTTTATCAAAATTAGCAACTCATTTTACTCCTACCGCTGTGAGAGGACAAGCATGTCTGCAGGTGCGCCCGGATGGTACCTGAATTGATACCCGCGGGTATCACGGTTGAAGTGTACATTTTTATTCTACAGATGCTACATCATTTTGTACACTAGTTGTACGGCCACTATTCTCGTCATCACCATCGTGCGGTGGCATTGGCAATGAGTGTGCTGTTAACGTCGTCGTTGTGGTGGTGGCGGCGGTGGGTAACCGTTGTAGTCGTCGTTACCAAGGTGGTGCTATGGCATTAGCCGTAGCTTGTGCAGTCGTCTTCGCTGCCGTGCTTGCATTGCGACATTGGCTATGGGAGTAGTGTCGTCGACATCGTTGTGGTGGTTGTGGGTAGCCGTCATGTAGCCCCGCCATCACGCAGTCATCCTTGTCGTCGTCGCCGTTGCGCCATGGCATTGGCCATGGGCGTGCCCTCGACGATGTCGTGGTGATGGTGGCAATGGGTAGGCATCATCGTCATTGTCCGAGTCGACATGGCACCGTGGCGCTAGCCACCTCTGGGCCGTCGTCGCTGCAGTTAGGCCGTGGTGATGGTGGTGGTGGGTAGAGCGTGCCATCGTCACCGTCATCGACATGGCGCTGCGGCATTGGCCACTCTTGCGTCGTCGTCGCCATTGCACCCTGGCATTGGCCATGGGCGTGCCGTCGACGACGTTGTGGTGATGGAGAGTGGACGGCGTTGTCCTCATGCCATTGAGGTGGTGGGTAACGACGCGGTGCTGTGGCATTGGCCACTCTTGCGTTGTCGCCATCGTCAACGTACCAGGGTCCTGCGCCGCGGGTAGCCCGTGCTTCCGTATACTCAGGCCCACTTCTTGATAAGACAATGATGCCACGACATGGCAGCGTTCAGCCCAACCCAATACCGGTGCTGACAATCCACGTCAAAGAGTGTGACTGGTCCGAGTCGGGCCGGGGTAGCAATACCAGAACAGTGCCCTCTCGGCTGTAAGAAGTCAGGTCAAGCAATCGAAATGCGATCATTAAGTTGCTTCCACTGCGGACTAGCAGTGATAGTAATACAATGTCAGATGCCGGCTCGAGGAGGCTTATGGAAAAGCCTCAGCTGCGTTGCGACATATGTCCAGGGACTGTTCGCGGTCTGGCCTGAATACAAGTGTGTTGGTCTGAAAGTCAACCAAAGCCAACCAAGACAAAGCCTTTACTACGATGCGCGCCAGGACACTGGAATAACAATAACGTCCGGCCTCGTACGTCGACGAAGAAGGTATGATTATACTACGTGATCATACCAAGAAGCTGCTTGCATCACGGCTATGCGTCAAGCTACCGTCGCGTCCTTCAAGGCTCTGCGCCGCCTTAACCTTCCTGCGTCTTTCCAACAACGCTCTCTTGACCGCGATCTCCCTCGTAGACAAGCCGCTTTCTATCGACTGCACGGATGACGCACTGGATGGCGCGCGGGAGGGCAGTCTAGGACGCTTCCGCCGAGTAGTGACGCCTTTCTTGCGACTAAGCATCCCCGATGTCGTGGACATAGAATGCGAGGGTACAGCGTCGTGGCCAATCGCACCGCGTTCTGACTGGGACGTGCCGTTCCTTGACACGCTGTACATGGAACTCGTCCCCTCGTAGCTTGTTGCATCTACTCGCTTTCCGGATCGTAGTGTGCCGGCGTCCAAACTAAGGAGGTCACTCTCTGACTGTGTTGGCGTGCGTGTGCGCGTACGCATGCTCGTGGAGCTCGACAGGAGGCCCGATTCCAACGTCAGCCGCGACGGCGTGGCGGAAAGTGGGCGGGGACTCGAACTGATTGGTCTGGGTAGAGGCAAATAACCTCGATCCAGGTCCAGCTGAGACTCCCGGGTCGCTCCCAAAGCCGACCAACTGGACGGAATCGAGTCCCCATAGCCATATTTGCGCAGGTTGGCACGCGCGGCCGCGGATTCGGTTGAGTACATGCTTCCAGTCTCGGTTCTGAGAGAATCTGAATGTCGTCCACGTGTGTTTGAGCTAAGGTCGCGGTTGAGCCGAGACACCCTTAGCGCAAAGGAGCCAACCCGGTCCGGAGAAAAGTCATTATTGATAGGAGACACTTCTGATTCGTCCCTTCTCGTTGAAGAGTTGCCGATGTTTGAATGTATCAAGTTCCGAGATATCTCTTGGGTAGCAACAGGCCTGTCTGAGAGTGCCAGATTGCCCTTGGTCTCTGTTCCCTGGAGTCGGGTAGCGTGGGAGTCCGGGAGAATGGAGCTAGCAGGATGGATAGGAGAGACAAGTGAATGTCGAGATGCGACCCGCTGAGGTGCAGGAGTGAATCCAGAGCCACTACCGGTGTTTGCTGCGCGGGGAACAGGGTCCGGGGGCCGATTGCTTGTAACAGCGTCCAAGGCCTGCCAAAAAGATGACTTGAGGGTATTCGTCCAACCTAAACAGTCAGACTGAGGATTCGCCTGAATTCGTCCCTTTTCCTCCTGACCAGTGGTAGCTGGCGTATTCCACGCTGCGCTGCTCTGTCCTACATTGGACGTCGAATGAAAGCTTCCGCCATAGCTCGCGTTCTTGTATGTCGGGTCAGTCGTTCCAGGAGTCCGCCGGCGCGTACGTCGGAGAGCTGCAACAGTGTCCGTTCGCCTACCCCATGAGAGCGTCGCAGGACCAGGTGGCTCCAAAGAGCCATCGCCTTCCTGGGCACATCGCTCGTTTGGATCGGAAAGGCTGTTCTGCGTAGTGTTCTTCAAGTTCATCCCACCCTCGTCTCCGCTGGTGACATCCCCTGGCACCCTGTTCGCGACACGAAGTCTCCCGAGGGTTTGCGTACTCTCTTGGACCGATAACCCCGTCTGTAAGCGTTCCGCACCTGGGCGTGAGTAGGGGCTGGCTGCATGTGATGAAGTGGCGTTCTGATAGGAGCTCGCGCCAGAACTCGGGTCCTGGTAACGTGAACCATTCGCGCGATCCAGAGACGAATATGGCCCAGGGTCTAGCACAGTACGAGAAGCACCGTTATGCGGCGTGCCGTTCTCGAAAGCTGAAATCGTATCAGGGGCAGCTAGCAGATTGGATGAGCTCCTGTTGACGATCGATGCAGGGAGGTAGTAGGGCCGTGCCTCATGCGGCTGGGTCCCCTTTTCGAGTGCATGCGAATTATCGGTAAAGGGGCTGCCAGCGTCAGAGATAGTATTTCGGTGATTCCAAGGATCATCGAGCTCGGGATCGTGATTTCGAGAGCGAGACCTTATCCACCATGCGATAAATGCTGCGATACATCCGATAAACGATATTGAGGCCAGGACAATGGCTAAATAGAATGGTGCACCGACGCCGTGGTCTTTTGGGTTTGATACCGGCGTAGGACTCGGGGTTGGATAGTCGACAGTAGGTATGGAAGGAAGATTTGTGTCCGTATCCGTCGCAGTGAACGAAGAGTTATAACTGGATGACGCC
>JBBPKI010001907.1:0-10252 GCA_038089155.1 Nevesoporus exiguus
CTTAATCCTGGTAATGAAACCCCAATATCTTCGATGGGAGCAGCAAAGACATCTATCACACTGTCATGGATGCAAAAACAGTGTGCAGCTAAGGTGGAGACAAGAACAATACCTGTGACAGCCACTCCGACACGGCAGGAAACACCCCAACAGTGCTCGTGCTGTGTGATGCCGTCAAGGAGATGATCGGAATTCGTGCGCAAGTTGGAGCTTATGTCAAGGGCATTTGGGCAGAGGACATGTGTTTCTGGGATGCAAACAGCAAAGGCCACTAAATTAACAGATTATTTCTCTCGAAAATAGACTATGTTCTTTCCGAAGTACACATATTACTGCTTTTTTACCCAATGGATTGTTTTAACTCTCCCTTGCGACCGTTGAGCCCCACCGTGGGAATTTCTCTGAAACCCATACTCCCTCATAACCCATACCTTGCAGCATATCCCGACAGGTATGCGTTATGTGGGAGTTGACTGTATCAAGACTGCTCGGCTATTCATGCTTACTCACAGATATATGCTTAAAGCAGTGTGTTATTCCGACAGGCCGTGGATTTAATGATTTAGGATGTCTGGAAGGACGAAGTTGAGATGGCGGTTACTTATCGCCGCTTCTTAACAAGCTCGAGCTAGTATCTCCCACGGTCCCACGGTAATTCCGGACCACTTGAAAACATACCTCGCAACCCTTACTGCTTAATGTGCCCATCGTTCGTTCATGTGGCGCCTCTTCTACTTGTAAGAAGGCTTGTATCTACCCGGATGATGGCAGGTCCCTCGATGCATCCGCCACAACAGTCGGTTTCCATATTACCGAGCATTACATTACTCAGCTATCCGTGGAGAGAATCTGAGTCTACTTGACTCCACCCCGGTAGCACTTCGTTACCACTATTCGGATATGCGTTGCACTAATTCTATTCCGTACAGTATGCTCCGGGAAGAACCTCGCATCCCTGTAAGTAACCTGTCTCGTCAGATAATGCTAAATCTGATCGACTGTCTGCTCTGTTCATGTTTTTGTATGGGATTCAATCTCGTTCCCCACTTTCCGCAAGGGCGGCCGAAACTTTAAATCAACGAAGCTGCCTTCGGTCCATGCAAGGAGGCGAATTTGTAAGCGTGGAAGCATTGGTGGCTGGCAACGATCACCGTGTCTAAGAATTCAATACTTGTTAGTCGAGCTCTCACTTCATGCCAAGGGATCGTTCGGGGAGGTTACGGGGAGCCGAAGCAGAAGCAGTATACTTTAATCAATGACCCTCGCTGATTTACATCCAAGGCTGTCGAAATTCAACCGCACGTGTCCGTCATTGGCTACACAAGACTATAGCATATGTTGGCGATGGGGACGGGGGCTACGACCCCTGTGACCTCACATTCGAATAACCTCATTCATCTACATCACTGAGTGAATCCTTCGCGCCCTCACGGTGGGCCTAGGTCAAGAGCCACATAACTGCACAGCGAATCCACCACGCCATCGGTTGTTTTATTCCCAACGCCCCCACTTCTACCTTCCGGTGCTCCAACCTTCCGTTGTTTTCTTCTCAGACACTGCTACCTTCCTGGTAACTTTCAAAGATACCTATTCTTATGCAGCTCAGTTGCCAAAGGTTATCTTCCAAAATAACACATACCCCGTCGATCGATGTATTCACACCTCCCCTCAACCTCGCGACAAGGAGGAAGTATGAGGCCCGCTTGCACAGAACTTGCGACGAAGAGTGACATGAGAGCGGTGAGATTAAAGCAGAGAATCTTGGGCTGCATGTTGGTATTCGTGTTTGTCCAGCGATGTCTGTACGCTTTTGCAGCCGACAGCTGATCGATTCTATATTGAATCTGCACTAGCTTTAGGAGGTCGATGCAATCCTGTGTCCTGATGGCGGCCTTCCTAACTTTCGTAACTGATTATCAAGGGTGCGATCTAAATCCTGGTGACTTGGTTACGTTACCCTGACAACTTCATGAGGCCTTTTTTAGAGGAGGTGCTGTGCCACTTGCGCCCTCTTGAAGCCGCAATCTTGCACATCGTGATGAACACGTTTTAATCACTGTCAGTGGTGGGAGCGATAGTCATTTATTACGTTCCGTAGTGAGGTGGCCGTAGTGAGCTATATCATTGCAGGCAAGGCGCTGCTGGCCTCATTAAGACCAGCAGACCACATTTCGGATGTAGTTGTCGTGGGTCCTTGGAACTTTCAAGGCTGAACAGCTCTGTCTATATGCCCCTCCTCTAGCCGAAGAGCGGTAGAGTAACTCCCAAGGCTTGTTCCTGAGCTGAAGGTGGCTGATTTGAGGTATAGACTATGTTGGCTAAGTTCGGCTAACCGGGGTTGCAAGACGTTGATTCTTGGGCTCTATTTCTTAATAATTGTACGCGTCATGACGTCCTCGACATGAATGACATCAGAAACAATGGATAACTCATCTACAAAGCACTGATCGCCTGTTGAAATACCGACTAGGCACTCCACGTCCTATGACATTAGGAGGCAGTAAGAATGACGCCAAAGGAAGCCATTGAGTAGTAGTAGTGTAAACCACAATTCAAATCACACGGTTATGATTCATTGACTTACTGCAAGTTTAATTCCTCCAGAGTGCGAGAAGCCTCATCGATTAGTGGAATTCAATCGATGTTCTTAACGCCGTTTGCGGGGGCTCATATCACTGTAAGTAGCCTATCTCATCGACTTGTCTCACTTTGTGCATGTTCTCGCACGGCATTCAATCTCACTTCCCACTTTCTGCGAGCCGAACTTTCATGAAGCTGCCCTTGACTTGTGGAAGCAAGGCAAGCTCGAAAGCGTGGCAGCGCTGCAATGGTCACCTCTCAAGGTTCAGCACTTCAACTCGGATTGCTCCCTAGTCGAGCTCTCGTTTGGGCTTGGTTGTGAAGGTGGGACACAGGACCGGCCAATCGGAAGTGGTATGTTCTACTCAATTCTGAATGCCGCTGATGCTAAACCATATAACTTTACACCAAGGCCGTCGAAATTCAGTCGTGGTTCCACAGGTGCCCATTGCTGGCTACATTGCAAAGGGCGTACACATGTCGGCGACAGGAAGAGAGTAGGCTACCATGTCCGTGACCTCGCATTCAAGCAACTTCATTCATCCCATGTCTTCAAGAGAACCTTCAACGCCATCACGGTGAGCCTATATCAAGGGCTATTTCGAGCGGACGTGACGAACCCACCACAGCCTCCATCGTCTCTTTTCCAACGCCCCGGCCGCCTTCCTGGCAATGCTCAATACCCAGGCCACTCGCCATTGTTTCGTTCTCCAATAATTCCACTTCTATCATCCTGGTGGCGCTCAACCATTCCTTTGTAGTGCGGGTCAGCTACTAAAGCGCTATCTTTCAAATTAACATATACTTGGTTCATTAGTGCATTCACAGCCTACCCCAACTTCACAGTGAATAAGACATACAGGACCCGCCCTCACGGACCTCACGATGAAGAGCGAAGCAAGAACTGCGAGATGGAAATAGAGAGCTTTGAGCTGCATGTTTGGTATTCGCGGTAATGTCTGTAAGCTTTCTGTTCACGACTTACCACTCTTATAATAAATCGGTACCAAATTGTTGGGCAATGAATGCGATCCTGTGCGCTTACGGCCTCTTAACTTTTCTAACAATTATTAATAACGCAGTTTTCCGGGGGTCTAACTCCTGGTTGGATACACGACCCCAACTACCTCACGACTCGAGCCTTTTTAGGGAATGTGTTGCGCCACTGGTGCCCCCTCAAAGGCACGATTCTATACCTTTTTATGATCACATTTCCATCCTCATTGGTACTAAGAGCAATATCAATTTGTCACGTTTCCCAGCGAAGTGGCTGTAGTGAGTTATGTCACATGGTTGTGAGCGAGGCATTGCTGGCTTCATCAAAGGTTGGCGGACAACATCTCGGATGTAATTGTCGTGGACACCTTGCAGGCCGAACATACGTAGCTCTGGCACTAACCCTCTCCATTTGAACTGAGCGGCGAGGTAGTAGTATCACTTGGCAGCTCTACTGCAGTCATTTGAGACTTATGATGGATGGCGGCTAGAAAAAAAATTGTAAGGTTCGTTCCTAAGCTGAAGGTGGTTGAACCATAGGTATTCTACATTCTATGGGCATCAAGAAGCAAAATCGGACGACGCCACAAAGGATGGCATTGAGTGCTAAGTTTAGCCTAGACGACACGTTGTGATCCATCAAGTTGCCATTGATTGAGCAAGTTTCGAACTCCAGGATTTGACAGGTATCTTTGTCGCACGCTCAGGCTGTGCGGGTTAGAACTTAGGAGGTTCCTCAGGCAAGCAACATCGCTTCCTAGGTGGTACTGTGGCTGGCGCAGTGGTGCCGTGGAACTGATATTCTCACTTCTATGCGCTAGCCTTGCTTGTCTGGTTACTAGACATTCGGCATTGATACCTTACGTGCACGAGCTGATTCTAGACGATTCTCTTGACAAAAAATGGTGTTTCCTCCACTTAAAACAAGTCGAGCGTATCGCGAACTTTGGATCTTTGTTGCCTCGTGAATTATATATACTAGTATGTGCCACACTGATTCCATTCCTTATAGTCTCGAACCATCGCCAGTCCTGTCTCATTCGCTGTCTCACTCCATCCATGTTCTTGCGTAGAATTCAATCCCACTGTCTGAGTCCGACTTCCAGGTTAACGACGATACTGTTGTCAGGTTCGACAGAAATGGTGTGAACCTGAGAATGTGCAAGTATTAATGACAATAAATGGGGACTGCGTCTCCAAATCCAGCACGTCGATCTCTCTTTTCCGGGCTTGTTTGCAAAGGTGGGACATGAGGCTGGCCAGCGCATCAGTGAGTAGCCAGCCCACTCTAGATTGAGTCTTTCTCCGATGCCTCCACTTCTATCTTCCTGATGACGCTCAAGGATATCTTTTTTGTGCAAGTCAATTGCTAAAAATTAATCTTTCAAATTAACTCATACCTGATTCATCAATGCATTCACAGCCTTTTCTAACATCGCAGTGAATAAGACATACAGGACTTGCTCCTACGGAGCTCGCGATGAAGAGTGATGCAAGAATGGCGAGATGGAAGTAGAGAGCCTCGAGCTGCATATTTAGAATCTGCGGTGATATCTACGCACTCTTGGTCCGTAGCTTATCACTCTTATACTAATTCGGCACCGATCTTTCGGGACGTGAGCGTAATCCTGTGCTCGAAGCTTCCTGACGTTCCTGATTGATTGTTAATAACACAATCCTCTGGGTATTTTATCGCTGGTGTTTTGGTCATTCAAACTCAACCCACCATGGCTTATAGTTCTGATCTGATTTCTCGCCAGATGAGTAAATGGCATGGCATGGATCCTTGAAGCAGTCGAGCCACTTGGATACATGGCCCTAACAACCTTGCAAGGTCCTTTCAGAGAACGTGCTATACCACTTGGGCCCCCTTGAAGCCGTGATATTTGATGACCAAGTCTCCAACATTATCGGTGACAGGGGCAATAGTAATTCATTACCTTTTACAGCGAGATGGCCGCAGTGTGAGTCATGTTATGTCATTACAGGTGTATTGGAATGTGCCGACCTAGTGTAAGGACTGTAAGGACTGTACTAGGTGGGTAACTGAGTGTAGGGAGTGTGTAGTGTAGCTTACCCCCAGCCGAGTAGGTAAGAGACTGGAGGAAAGACGAACGGGAGCGCGGTGCATGACGCGACGCGGCGCGGTGTCCGAAAAAGGAAATGTAATATGTAGTAACGTAGACTATGGTAAGTATGGGTATATCGGCGGGCTGTTTTCCAACAAGGTGAGGCGTCACTGTGCTTCATCAGAACTGGCGAGTTGTACGTTGGATGTAATTGCCATGGGGCAACTCAACAGCTGAACGTAACTCTGTCGGCTCTATTTCCACAACATAGAAAGCAATGATCGGTCTCCCTGTCGCACTCCACTCAGGGCTTGGAACAATGGAAGAGGATCATGTCGCTTACATAAGCATTGACTGATACAGCTGTCCGCGAGCCTGAGTGTTCAACCGACCGATCGACATTCACCACGATTGCTCGTAGCGTTAGGAGAGGGATCATTTCGAGAATTCCAAGAATGAAGAAAACGCGAGGCCCCTTGAAGTGAGTCGGCGGGTGCACCGTCGCAATTGCATTACTGTCACACTGCCGGGAGCTCCGGGTCTTAGTCATCTCACCTTTTCACCGAGTTCGCACGGGCTTCTCCGAGGCCCAAGGACGACCACCCCTTTAGCCATTCTGTACGGGTCTCTTCCTCTGGTGCGCGCCCTTGAGAACCTCTAGCACTCCATTATTCCTCCCATTCTTGACTTTGTCGGTTTTCTGCCCAGGTCTCCATCCGGCGCCATCCCGGGACTCAGAGTGCCTTCATACTCTCAAACATCGTCGTGACCTACCTTTCCTGAGGCATCTCACTTTCAACCACTTCACTACATCTGTGACTCAGTACTCGAATACTCAACCCCCGCTCCGCTCTCTTGACGACTCGCTCGATGCTGATCGATGCTGCAAGAACTGAGGGCTTCCGTCCACTCGGTGATAGTTGCTCTCCCCAAAGTTGTTCACGGACGGTCCGAACGACGGGGTGAGACGACGGGTAATATCGGTACTGCGAGAATAGTCAATTTCTGCATGAAGAACTGTATGGATAAAATCGGTAGCAGTCGCAGATCGGACTGCGATCACGTCAGCTTGGCATGTGCGACAGCCAGTGTTGTGCGAATCATCCTCTTCAATACCGTGCTTCCGGACTGGGCCGAGAGTGACCTAACCGCAGTGATTTTCATAAGCACGAAATCTGGTACGCATGACTGTCACGCCACACAATGAACACGGCTCCGTTGACAAGCTAGCTGTTCAACTGGATGAGAATCTCGGTCGACAACGGGATGAGTTACTTGGATATGTAGATGTAGACGTCCTCCACGTAAAAGTAGTAAACTAGAAACTAGTCGAGGTACGATTATGTTTGATCTGAGTCGCAATAGAGTGGCGAGGGCTGGACAATATAGTGGATCCTGTACACACTTCCTTGACTTAATCAACATCGCGAGACAACCTGAACCAGACCCCAAGCCAGCAAGTATTATTGCGTGGAGCCGGAGGCGTATTCAGCCCGCTGTTCTTGATGTCACCCAGATTCTTTAGGACAATCTGTTTCCCATACCTTCCGCTCCACCCCATGTGAGTCCCGTCACTATGTTTTCCGATGCCTTCCACCGACATCACCGTCAGCAAGACTCCGGATCGTCCCTCGGAATTATGTTGACTCTTACCTTTGTCCTCAGGGCGTTTCAATGTACCTTTCCAGCCAGTCAGTTGCTCGAAGCTGGCTTTTAAATCAACTATACCAAACTTAATGCAAATTTACTCTTGTGACTTTGTCAGTCTTTGGCCACTTGCATGTTTGGCTTGGGCGGAAAGGGTAGTGTTCCAGAAGCCACCGGTCACCAAAAGTACTCAGCTCCCACCCCTACCATGTCCATTCAAGCCAGATCATCAGCGCTCGCTCTTGACCCGGACATGTTCTCTGAGCAATCGCACAGGTATGCACACTGAAAATAGTAACTCACATGATAATTTGGTGTCCAGCACCAACGCCCATCTCGCTTGCTAACAGTAATATCTGATCGAGCACCATCCTGCCCACCGGGTCCAATCAATCTCCACCGCTCGAAGCTGTGTGGCGGGTGTCACACCAAGTGGGCAAAAGAGGGAGCTCGTAAGAGCCTAACCTGATTCAAATAAAAGACGAACAGCATCCCACGTCCTATTAATTGGTGCCGATTTAGTATAAGAGTGGTCAGCAGCTATTTAGAGAGCAAGCTTACAGACATCGCTACACAAACACGAACACCAAACATGCAGCTTAAGAATCTCTGTTTCAATCTCACTGTCCTTGTGTCACTCTTTGTCACATTTCCCGTGCGAGCGGGCCCTATGGGTCTTGCTCACCACGAAGCTGGAGGGGGTGCCAGATACATCAATGGACGGGGTAAGAGCTTTTTTGCAAGATAAATTTTTAGCGGCTGACCTACACAAAAAAGTTACTCTTGAGCGTCGCCAGGATGGCGATGGCCTTGATATCGACAATCCATTCTTCAGTGGATGATAGTGTGTTGTCTTGCTTGTTGAGGACCCGATTGTGCTCCGCGAATCAATCAATAAACCTTCATGACTGTTTGGAGAACAGCCTGCTGTTATACCCATACCATAGTCTGTTATGTACCAGATATTTACATTTTCTTTTACGGACACTGCGCGGCGTCACGTCACGCGGTGCGTTCCCATCTGTCTTTCCTCCAGTCACATGACATCACAAAAATTGCAAAAAAATGATCAGCTATGATGCGTAGTACAGCCAGCTGCGTGATTATTATAAACCTATATATCCTCGGACCAAGGCCATGACCTGGCCGAATGAGCGTCTCTTGATCATAGCATACCGTATCACACCTTATCTTAGCCACGAGAGCGTGAATGACACCAAATGTTACACGTACAAGTTGTATAACGTGGAGTCTAGTATTAAGTACAGTCGCTGGAACCGCCCAAGGGCCCATCAATCAAGTCTAGCACGCTTATGCACTTGCTCAAGGATCTCTTCAGCAGCTGGTGGCCTGGCAATGGGGCAAACAGCATATCCGATCGTACGAAGAGGTTGCATTGTAGTCGGGAGGTCGTCACTGTCACGGTCTTGCTTGGAATCTGTATCACAGGCGACTCTCCGGAGAAGCCGACACTTGATAGCGGTGACATGACTTGAGAAGTGTTAGACTCCAGGGTATTTGTAGTCACTATGTATTAGATAGGTAAATGTAAGTACTAACCTGCAGGATACTTGTCGTCACTGAGTATCTTAAGGTGGCTACTGGACCGTTAGCTTATGTAAGCCTAAATGCGTAGGCAAACAACCAATTCCAACACTCCCCTTCAAGCTGAAACCCTGGCAAGGTGAATGCTTGCCAAAAACAATAACAAAGAATGTGATACCTAAATAAAATCATCCATAAATGATTGTATTTCGTGTCCGTCGAGCGGCCATTGGTGCAGCGTCAGCGCAGTTGTCCTATATGGCAAGTCGCGGCTCACTCGCGCCAAGTCTGCGCACAAGCTCTTTCAATCGGCTTTGGGTGCCATTGCGCTCGCGTTTCACGCGTTGGGGTTGCTCCCCCGTCTTCTATAGTCAACATAAAACGCATTCAATGGTTCCAACTCGCCCGATATCGCCTCGACACGGCCGTGTTACTCGGTGAGTGGACTTAGTGGACTGACCTCTTCTAGGTCGTGATTTCAATCATCCTCGACGTCGCGGTGGGTTCAGTTGGTTTATGTATCGTCTGGTATGCTGTGAAGATGGTTTGGACGGCCTAGGTGTCCTCGTTGTCTTGCGATTGCGCCTACCATGCTGACTTGTCTGGTTGCCAGCTAGCGCCTTCGTATTGACCCGTTTCGAGTCCACGCGCACGCGCGCGCCGCTCGTTGCGCCGTCTATTCCACATCGTCTCCCATCGTATATGACGCCGTTATCATCGTCTCCGTGTTTCAAATCGCGCTCAACCGCTCTCGATGCCTCTTCGACCTCGATATGGCCTCCTGGGCCTCTAGCTCGACGTTGCGCTCCCATTCCGTCGAAGCGCTCAGTTCTAACGTTGTCCTCAGGGCGTTCTAGGTGCGTCCAGGAACCTCTATGCTCCGCCACTTCACCGCCTGGGTCGTCTAGCTCGACCGGTGTGCCTCCTGGTGAGTTCTCCTCAACCCTTGGCTCTACGTGTTTTCTGACGTGTCCTGACGCGTTCGACGGCTTCTTCGGCCTATACATAGCGTCCCCGTCGCATCCAGAAGCCTCTGACGCGTCCGCTTCGTCTCCGGTAAGTCTGTTTTCAGAACTCGCCGACCTTCTCCTCTCCCCCTCGAGCTTGACACTCGGGGGCTCGTTCTGTGCATTCATGGCTTTGCCAGGTGGTTCCGGTGGTCCAGGTACGTCTTCGCTGTCTGGAGTTGTGCACCGACTGTCTTCTTCAGCCTGTGCTGTCGGTCGCTCATGCTCGGTCGCAGCTACTCTCTCCTCCTCAATCGGCACGCTATGATGCGTCCTCGCATTCTTCCCAGTGGCTTGCGCGTCGCATCGCGCTCCTCTGACCTCTCCATTGCCGTTCGTGTCCGCGTTGCCAAGTGCGACGCTTTCGTTCAGTTTGCCTGCGACACTTCCGCCCGGATCGACCTGTAT
>JBBPKI010001908.1:0-10245 GCA_038089155.1 Nevesoporus exiguus
TCTAATCGCCCTTGTCCAGCAGTTCCGAAATCAGGCTATGCACACCCTGGATGACCTTGGCCGGTATCACCGGAGCTTTTTCAAGATCTCCACCCCTCTCCTTAGCGCTGGCAAGCTTGGTGAATGTGAACGGGATGAGTTTTTCTTCACAGGTATCCCATCTGACCTAGCAACCTGCCTTAACCATCGCCTTGAGATAGTCCATCCAGAGATCTACCCCGATGAGCCTTATCCGATGGAGTACGTCATGGATGTCGCCACATTCCTCCTCTCCTGGGTCGCATCCAGAGCAGCTGCTCCACCTCCCAGTCTGATGCCGCATACTGCAAGCCCAGTCCAAAAAAACATTACCGGCTATTTGCCCTCCATACCCGATGCCACATCGTTCAACCCTGGTCCCGGCTGTCCTACCAGCTATTCCACCCCTATACCCGATGCCATACGCCACAAACCCGGTCCAAAACCCCTTACCGATCATCTGGACATCTGCCCCTCTTCCCTACTCACCAGCTATATCCGCCTCTCCTACTCCAGAGGTTTCCTGCCTCCTTTCATCCGAAGCTAGGTCCCCCATTCAGCAGATCCCTGCCTTCATCCCGGCCTCACCTCCACATGCACTGGGCGCCGCACCGGGTATACTACCTGTTGTACTGAGCCGATCACCACCGGACGCTGCACAGGGGACCCCTGAAACAACTCCGGATGTCTTGGACATCAAGCCGGCCATGCTAGCAATCAACCCAGTCGCATCAGAAGACTCCCCAGAGCCGGTTGGAGCAGATCTGGAGTGGTGGGATGACAATATAGAGGCTTTGGATTCAGAATCCACCGATATTGAGCCGGAGGTCTGGAAAGTTGATGGGAACACACTGGACATCAAGCCGGATGCACTAGCCATCGCCCTGGAAGAGCTCAGGGACATACCAGACACAGCCGGAAGCATACCGGAAGCATGGGAAGACTTGCTAGCCATCACACCTGACGTCCTGGAAGACGAAAACCAAGGAAGCAGTCCAGAAAGCCAGGTAATTGGTCTGGAAGTAGGTGAAATTGAGCCGGGAGCGCGGGAAATCAGGCCGGAGGTATGCAGCATTGACCTGGGAACAGTTGACACAGCGCTGGGTACACTGGAGATGAAGCCGGATAGACCGGGAATAGAGCCGGATATACAGGAAAGTGAGCCGGATGCTTGGAAGACTCAGCTGGACATGGACTCAGGTGGTACGCCACCAATTCTAACCATTTCGCATTCATATTCGCAGTCACCTATCCCCTCTACCATACATAATACCCTGGTTCCACCTTCTACTCACCCTATGCACTTTGGACGTTTTGCACCCACCCCCTTTAATTTTCCATTCCCTATAATGATTCCGATGCCCAGGAGGGCATCATTTCAAGCCCCTGGGGGGATGGGCTGCATTAACCATGGGTCAAGCCGGTTTTCCATCTGGCAGAGGCAGCTGTCATCTGGACGACTGCCGGACCACTTTTTGACGAATTAAGTACATTTTTGCTTCACTTAGTCCGGGATTTCGCCAAAATGGCCCCAATTTTTCATTCCTGAATACTGCCTTTTCATCCGATTTCATACATACAATTATTTGAGGCCGCCTTTCTAGCATTTCATTTTGTTTTATCCATTTCCTTTCATCTTATAGCATTCCGGACAACATAGAAACCGAAAGACGCACAAAGAAGGCAAGCTGGGTGGTACCCCGCCTCCGAAGGAACTCCGGAAGGTATAGATGCTGATAGAAGCCCGATGAAGACAAGTCGAGTGGTACCTCGCATTTATAGCCAGTTCTTTTCATTTTCCTTAGCTGTTCCTTTTATTTTCATAGACTACCATTCCAACTCGCAAACAATGCCCGGTCATGACCACTGCATCATCCGGTCCACATCCTATCTACTCCAGACGAACTCCGCACATCTCCGGATGCCCTTCAGAGTCATCTCTGCAGAGGATCACCTGCCCCATCCATAGCAGATACTGAAACCACCATCTTGCACACCAGAGCCACTGCCCTCATCCGGTCGAAGTCCAGCCTACTCCGGACGAACTCCAGCCCACTCCGGATGAACACCACCCAACTCCGGACACTTATTGCAGACATTCCCACCCATTACGCTGCACACCGGATATATTGCATCACCGGATTAGAGGCATCGCATACCCAGACGCTCGCACTATTCAATACTGGTATCGCCACATCACCAGATACATCCATAGCATGCACCAGGGCCACCACACTGTGCACAGGATCTATCGCATCACCCGGATCATCAGTATCGCAAGCCAGAACCACTATGCCGCTGGTATCACCCCTGCTATACCTGGGTCACACTACTCCCAGAGATCCACTGACTGGGGATAGTCAGCATTTAACTCCCCTGCGGATGTAGAGAACCTTGGTTCCCTATGTCTGTATTCCAGTTTTATAGGGCATCTGACGACTTTGCAACTCATCCGATGTTATCCCGGTCGTCCCAACGCTATCCCGGTAGACCGGATGACTTCCCGGTGCGTTTCCAGTCGGGATCGATCCCCTACATGACCAGGTTGCACAGAAACCGGCCGGAGTTGGTTTATACCAGCCGGGATCACTTCCCGGTGTTGTTTCCCAGTATTCTAATGTCCGGGTATGTTTGTTTGCGACCAGTTTACATTGTTTTGGGCCGGTTTTACTATTTCTACCTATTTGACATTGTTTTATGTTAGTTGAGCACTACTTAGACATGTCATTAGTTATCTAATAGAGTTTTCCGCTCTCCTTCGTGTTAGAACGCCCGGTTTAAGCCTGTAAGCCCGGTCCAAGCCCTCCCTCACTGTCTGCATTGCGCACAGAAGTCTGGGAACACATCTGGAAGTCCGGAGTCTGGTTCCTTCTGGAGAAGGCCCCCATAGGAGTTGTCCACACCGGTGGTATGCTCTTTCTCGTCCATTTTCTTATACTATTTCCGGCCATTTGTGGTGTTTCGAGACTCCCTGGGACGAACATATCACCCCATTACCTTTCTCTTGCCTCACATGCAGGCACATTTAGAACTTTACACTGTCCTTACAATTGTCCTCCTCTTTGGAGACGATTGTCTACTATGTCTGTCCCTGGTCCTTCATCTTTTCCTCTCTCCGCCAGTCCACCCATTCCCGAAGGAGTGGCGGCTTCCATTTACACACCCCGTGATCCACCTCCACTAGGACAAGGATCCCCACCATCTTCCCCAATGCCATGTCCACTCCCAACAGAGCTGGAAGATGACCCACTCGAAAGACATCTCTGACAATATGCACTGTGGTTATGAGCGGCGCAGACTCAAGGATCTCTGGCATCATGAGTACCTCCTCCACAACCACTGTTTCCTTTACCTCAACGATGAACTTCCTCTATGCAAGGACTTCTTGTCGCTTCGCCAGAACCAATAGTCCCTCGAGTCCATCTCCCATTGGTAGCCCCGCCTGCCCCTTCCGTCGCTCCTATTCAAGAAGGAGCTAAACTGGGCAAATCCATTACTGCTAAACCAGGGAACTACGATGGCGACAAAAGGAAATTCATCACTTGGTGGAGGTCACTGGAACTCTACTTGGCCGGGTTTGAGGCTGAGCTCCCGGATTGAGTAAAGATCATGATTGCGTTGTCATACATGAAAGATGGAGCAGCAGGAAGATTCGCGGACTTATTTGTTGAGCAGGGAAGAGTCAATCAATTGACTTGGTTAGGGTTTGTAGATAAAGCAAAGGCTAACTTCCAGCCAAAAACCCTTCACAAGGACGCTGAGAAAGAACTCTTCCGCCTCCGGCAAGGATGCAATCAGACCATACAAGACTTCTTTATCCAATTCTGACACTTAATGTTGGAAGCAGAATACGATGAAAGAGCCATGGGATGCATCTTCTGCAACCAGGTTTGCAAGGCAGTCCACAACGACGTAGTCAAATACGTGGAAAGAAGTCATTCCTTGCTTCTCAATTCGGAAAGGTTGGAAGTCTGGCAACAAGCCCTCGAGAAGGCAGACGGAGTGTTGAAAGAAATATATGAACGAAAGAAAGAGAGAGGATACACCCCACCCACACAGCCACCTATGCAATATCATCCCCATCCCCCTGCTACAACATCTGCACCAGCAGCAGGACCTTCCAATGCTCCGCTAAGAGTGCCCGCTACTTCTCCTGGGGTATACCCTGGAGCAGGTCAACCCATGGACCTAGATGTGGCCTGTGCAGCCGGAAAATGTTGTTTTTGTGGCGATCCCTGGCCTTGTGCCAAACATCCTCCTCAGTGGCAACAACGCCCCCAAACGCAAAAGGTCTGCTTCCTTGGAAAGGAGTTGGAATGGGAGGATGAGAAAGGATTCGAAGAGATGATGCACTGTGTAATAAAAGATTTGGATTTTGGCAAGGAGTAGTAGATAATCATCGATCTGCTACTCAAAATGTTTCTAATGTACAAAATCGATTTGCCATTTTGGAAGTACAAGAAACGAAAGAAGATGAAAGAGGACAAGGATCGGCTGCTGACATACCGATCTATGTTCCTGGAAACTGGCCTAAAATAATAAAAAAGAAAAAGAAATTCTTGTCAGAGATGACTATTGTATACACGCCTCCTGAATTTGCTGATAAAAAGGCTAAAAAACGATCATGGCTCAACACCATTGATCCTTGGACCATCTACTGGATCAAAGCAGTGGTTGACAATGCAGAAGACACAGTAGGGCTCTTCCACCTACAAACATTTGTTCATGAGAGCAGACAAGTAGAGGTGACACCCCAGCTACTGTGTGAGCTCCAATTGATGACGAATGAAGATGCTCACTTTGTACTACAAGAATTGCAGCATAAACAAAAGTACATTAAACGAAGTGAGCGATCTACCAAGTCAACACTTGAATACCCAATAAAAATAAGACTACTGGATTGAAATGTCATTCAGACCAAGGTACTAATTGATTCTGGATGCATAGGTTCAGTTATTGATGAAAAGTTCATCACAAAAAATAACATCCCCACCTACAATCTTCCTTGACCAATGCCAGTTTACAACACCAATGGAACTACCAACACGAGCAGACAAATAACAAAATTTGTGGTGCTGCCAATCACTATCACTAACAATGAACAAATATTAACATTGGCAGTAACGCACATCAGCTCTCATTCCATATATCTCAGCTATGACTGGTTGCGGCAATACAATCCACTCATAGACTGGAAGACAGGAGATGTGACTCTGTTCAACTGTTACGAAAATCCCCTTTTCTTCACCTTTTCCTTACCTTTGCCGCTTCCTTGCCAACCTCTTAGCTAAGTCCTTATCTTCGGACTCCGCTCTAACCTTCCTTTGGACTGTGCCTTACCCCTGTGGTACTCTTCCCACATTCATCTCCGCCTGGTTGCCATCCGCTCCTTATAGCCTCTCTATCTCCACTACATAGCCTTCCATCATTGATGCCATCTTTGCGCCTACCTACGCATAGCCTCTATCAGCCTGCCCTTAGGTGGTCTGTGCGCATTCCTCAGTACTATAAGTAGGGACCATTCCTGTAGAATACCCTAAGCTTAGTCTGCCCAATTGGTAGTGCCATTCTAGGCCCATTCCTAGTGAGAGTGCCAGTCTCTCCTAGCATTCCCCTTGCCTTGCACCTCTCGTCGTCCCCTTTGTCTTCTGGTCTAGTCCTAGTTCGGTGCTGCCTTAGGCCACTGTAACATCTACTGGAGGACCCAGAGGCAGAGGTCATCAGTGTCAGGGACATAGATATGATTATCTAGATGCAAGAAACCTTCTTGGTCTACAGTCCAGCAGGGATTGGACTCTTCAGAGTTGGACAAGTGGACAGAGGCAATGGAATTGGACAAGAGAGCTGAGAGAATGTCATTATGAAGAAGGAGGCAGCTTGGAGTACCAGAGTTGCAAGATATGTAGCCCAGAGTGATGTGGCAAGCTGTTCCTGTGTAAAGATGGGATGGAAATTATGTGGATTGATGCAGGCATAGTCCCTATCCCCCTCTTTGGGGTAGACATCTCAGCATCTAGTCAGGGTATTGGGCTTGGCACCTAAGCATCTGGGGTGGAAATGGACAACCATATTGAACTGGGAGAGGAACTTCAACCACCAGGCTTGACAGCAAGTCAGGAGTTTAGTAGTAGAGAAATATTTCAAGTTCTTGTGGTCAGTCACAACATTGACTAGAGTACCTGAACCTTCAAGGTAATGCTGCCAAGTCTGGAAGGACTCATGGATGGCAAGCAATTCCTTATCATGGGTATTGTAGTTGAGCTCCAGAGCAGAGAGAGTCCAGGAGTAGAAAGTAACAGGCCAGAGTTCCTCATCCAGACATCAGAGGGAAAGTATGCCAGCAATCACATAATTGGAGGCATCAGTCTCAATGATCAGCAGAGCATCAGGTAACCAGTGAGTAAGAATTGGAGCAGAGGTAAATGCTTCCTTAAGGTGCCAGAAGGCAGAGTGACAAGCATTGTTGAAGTCCCAGGGGATATCCTTATGAGTAATGCAAGTCAAGGGGAGGATGAGACTGGAGTAGTCATGGATGAAACAGCAGTAGAAATTAGCAAATCTAAGAAAGAATTGAATATCTCAGACCTTCCAGGGCTCAGGCCAGTCAAGAATGGCCTTGACTTTCTCAGGGGACATGGTAAGTCTGGCCAGGGAGAGGTGATATCCAAGGTACTCAATGGAATCTGTATGGAATTCACATTTATCTGATTTGGCATAAAGGCCATGTTTCTGGAGTCATTGGAGGACTTCATGGACATGCTCCCTATGGGAAGCCTTGTTGGCAAAGAAGGTAAGAATATCATCCAAGTAGATGATCACAAAAATGTTGAGAAGATCAGTGAAGACATTGGCAACATACACCAGTAAAGGCTTTGGCTACCACTCAAAGGCTTGCTAAGAGATCAAGAGGATGATGTGGGGAATCAACCAGGACTTGACTGAAGTCTGGTTGTTGTTTAGATTCAGATTATATACTACAAGGTGCTTTAGGGCAAGTGTGAGAATACTTACTAAGTAACAACATCATTGTGGAGTGGGAAAGGAGATAAGAGTCTAGACTATTGGTAATTAAGGAAGCATGTAGATAAGGGATCTAGAACAAATGTGAATGAAGTGAAACTGTTTGACCTAGACTTGGTCAGGTGACATGTCCCACAATCACATGATGAGGTCATGTGACTTGATAAGATAAGATAAGATGAGAAATTGTAACATCACCACCCTCCTATGAATCACATTCTAGGCAATTGAAGGGAACCTGGGAGGGTTCTGTCATATTAGAATAGGAAGAGAAAAGAGAATTGAAAGTCCATTTGTAGCATTCAAAGTTTCTGGAATGCTGCCAGGTTCAAAGCATAAAAGTCCTTTATTGCCTCTTTGGCATTTGAGAGATGGCTCTGAGGTTCCCATGTGCAGTCTTCCTTATTATGGCCCTTCCAGTGAACCAGGAATTCAAAAGAGTGTTCTTTAAGTTGAGAGTTCATGATGTACTCAACTTCAAACTCAGGGATTCCTTCTTGTGTGCCCATGACAGGTCCTGGGGTGACTACAGATTGATTGTCAAGGCATTCCTTGTCAGGTTTAATTGACAAAATGTTGACAGTGGGGTGGATTTGCAGGATAGATAAAAGTTGTAATTTGGTGGCATTAGGGCCTGTTGTTATAGAGCATGTCCTTCTGGACTACTAGCAACAAAGGTTCTTTGTGAGGAGGCACTCATGAAGAGGCACAACATCTCACAAGGAATAGAAAGGCAAAGAAGAACTGTTGAGGTGATAGTTCAGTCAGGAGCAAGTTCAGATGAGAGGAGGTGGAATTGTGCACGTCTAGCTTGAGTTACAAGTGAGGTAGATCTACTACTTTATAGTCCTATGAGATGCGCATGGACCAGGCTAAAGGGCAGGCATAGAAAGTAATGGAAAGTGAGAGAAGGAAAGAGAACTACTGTGGATGAGCTAAGGGACAATGACAGCATATGAGAGAACACCGTTAGGAGAGATAGTCTGAAAAAGGATAACTAAGTTAGAACAGAGACTGTAAAGGAATAATCATATTCATCAAGAGAGAAAGTAACAAGGAAACATAGGTACCTTGCATGTGGATGTGGATACATAAAAGAGATGTATTTGGAGGTGAGAAGAAGACCAGGATGTAGGGATAAAATTGTAATAGTACCCCCTTTGTAGCTTCACAGCGCCACTGCATTTCTAAGCACCAGAGGAATCTGCACTGTTGAATACCAGCTGGTTGTCATTAAAGTCCTCAGTAGTAAAGGGGCAGTCTGTGAGGGAGTGTCCAACAGCTCCACAAAGGGTGCAATGGAGGCTTGGGCACGCTTTGGCCATGTGTCCCCAGCTATTGCATGCAGAGCAATGGGAGGTGAGGCAGCGGGAGATGGGATGTCCTGGGGCGTAGAGGGAACAGTTGGGACATCTATACTGTGGACAGCTCCATTGCAAATGTCTATATCTTCTGCAGGTGTAGCACCTGTGGCTGGAGAGATCCATGGCAGCAAGACAGGCCTGGACTTCAGGGGGGACTGGGAGGACTTGAGTTGGGGAAGAGAGTATGGTGACACCAGTGGGGAGGTCTTGGATGTGGACATTGGAGGGTAAGGAGAGACCAGGAGGAGGGGCAGAGGATAGTATAGAGAGTCGAACTGGCAGCAGGTTTTCTGGAGTGGTAGGATGAGTGATGGGCAGGGATTCCTGGAAAGCATGCAAGACGTCAGTATCTAAATAGTTGTCAAGATCTGTCTTGTTGAGGGAGAACAGGATCACCTGTGGGAAGTCTCCCAAGGCACCAGGGGGAATGGTGGAGATTATCTGTCCAAACTGGTGGTGATCCATCAGATCCAAGGCACAAAGGCAGTGTTGATCAAGCATAGCAGTTTGTGCAGTGGTGAAAGTGGGGTTCTGGGATAGAAGTCTAGGTGAATGGCTAAATGATTGAAGGGAACAAGTCTGATGGAAGAACAAGATGGCTTCCATGAGAGGAAGTGAATGTCTAAAAAGAGGAATACTTTCGGTGATAGTCAAGAGTTGTGGGTGCTCAAGAACATGAGTGCAGATAGTGAGTCTTTGAAAGCAGGGCAGGGACGAAGGATAGAGCTGCTCTAGGGCCCAGTCAGGGATCTCCCTTCGATGTGGATTAGATGGGGAGATGGAAACCTGAGGTGTCTGCACAGCAGCAGATGGGGATCTAGGGACATCAGGGGAAATAGAGCAATGTGGCAGCAGGGAAGTGGTAGGCGAGGTAGGCAAAGTAATGGAAGTCATGACTTAGGTATGGTGTGGAGTGATAGATGATGGTAGTGTGGAGAGGATGATGATGAGTATGGTGATTATCACAGTGAGAGAGATAGCTGAGAAGACTGCTGCAGTGATGAGGATCTGGTGAGGGGTGAGCATTGTTGCTCAAGAGGAGAGGGAACTCTTATATTGTCTGAGGAGGACAGGGGTGTGATAGAGATTTCGCTCAGGTTCCCAAGTGTTCTCTGATGTGGGATATCCTTTCCACTTGATTAGGTACTGGTGGCGATGAGCAGAACCCTGATGAGAGAGTATAGCCTCAATTTCATATTCTTCTTTGCCATTAATAAGATCTGGTGGCGCAGGAATAAAGTTTGGATCATGCTCTGGTGTGGTCTGATAGAAGGATAAGAGGGAGGCATGGAAGACATCATGAATGTGCCACATAGAAGGCAACTTCAGCTGATACACCACAGGAGAAAGTACCTTAGTAATCTCAAAGGGTCCTTCTCTTTTTGGGGCAAGTTTCCATGATGGGTACCTTAGTTTAAGGTTAGTGGCTTCAAGCCAAATCTTATCTTCAACTTTCCAAGGTGTGAACTTGGTGGAAAGTCTTTCCTTCATGAGGCATTGAGCTGTGGAATGAGCAGCCAGTGCTTCTTTCTGTGCTTCAGCAAGGGCAGAAAGGCATTCTTCTATGGAAGAAATGAAGGATTTCCCTAAAGGAGGATAAGCTCTAGGTTCATATCCCATCAAGAGGAAATATGGCAATTGGTGGGTGGAAGAATGTGCTGTGGAGTTGTGGGAGAATTCTGCAGTAGGGAGTAAGGTACTCCAGGTACCAGGGGGTCCTTGACAAAAGATCCAAAGATAAACTTCGAGCTCCTGATTGGCTCTCTCAGTTTGGCCATTGGTCTGTGGATGGTATGCAGAGGAGAGTTTAACATTGTACTGAAGGAGTCAAGCTAGTTCTTTG
>JBBPKI010001909.1:0-10244 GCA_038089155.1 Nevesoporus exiguus
GAAAGGCCTGAAGGGGAACCTTTACCTTGATGTCTGGACTGTCTGGACATAGCCAGAGTTAGTGGACAAAAAACAGAGTCACTAGTGGACTTAAGGGTCCAAAAGCACAAAAGAAGACAGAGGGAAGAAACAAATGGAAGAGGCTGAAACAGAGGAAGGGAAGGGAAGGAACCGAAGGGAATTCCTTACCCAGATGTCCAGACTGACTGGATAAGCCGGAGTTGGCAGACAACAAATGAAGTTACCTTTGGACTTTTGGTCCTTAGGTAGGAAGGGTCACAGGAAGGGAACATAGAGGAAACAAAAGGAAAAATGACAGAAGGGCATAAGGCAGAGGCAAAATGGAACAAGGAGAGGAAGAAAGGACCTGGAGAGGGTCCAATACCATGGTGTCCGGACTTGCTGGAGTTGGCAACAGAGAAAGCGGAGTGAACTCTGGACTTGAGGTCTGAAAGGTCAGAGGTAATGGAGTTGAGGGTGGAGGGAGGTTGGATGTTGTGAAGGTGACTTTCCTATTGGAGGTGTCTTACCTTCCCCCAGCAAGGAGCACGAGGTGGCTGACAAAGTGGACTAGGCAATCCGTCTTGCATGCACACACAAGTGGAGTGGCATTGACAAGGAAGTGGGAGGGCGAAAGTTTGAGAGTGGTGGCAATTCCAGAGTGTGCTCCAGAGTGGAGGCATGGGGGGTTTGGCATTCCACTTGCTGGGGTCAGACAAAGTGCTGCTTGTGTTCCAATCACTCAATGGAGTCTCATGGCAAGCGAGCTATATTCTAAAACCAACAAAAATGGAACCCAAAGAGATGGCTTGAAAGCTGAGAGTGGTCTCACCAGAAGGTATGGGAGGAGAAGTCGGCAATGAGGAAGAGGGATGGGAGATGACCCACTGGGGGGGCAAAGTCAGAGTTCGGAGTTTGGAGGGACAGAATAAAAGGGGGGGCCATCAAGAGGACGGTGAGAAGTCAGAGAAGTGGCGTAAAGCCAGAAGGGGGTGCATAGTTGGGTTCAGCAAGGATCCCAAGAGCATACTGAGGTCATGACAAACGATCATGATAGTGTAAGGTCAGAGGTGAAAGGAGGGGAGACCTGCTCAAATGGCAGCATGAATATACTGTTAAATTGTCCTGGACTCTCCAGACTCAAGTCCGATCAGAGGTCTGGAGGTGTTGAGGGGTAGTTGATGAAGTTCATCTCAGAGTTGGACCAAAGTCCAAAGCGGAGGTGTTGGAGCGGAGTTGCATGGAAAGGGCATTGGCACAGGACTTATGTGTTGCACCCTTGAACAGGTCCGTGTCCTCATATTTCAGAGGAGCAGAGTTCCAACGGGAGGAGGAGGAGATTGCGACGAGAGTGGAGAGTGGAAATTAATTGATATTTGTGCTAAGGTTACACAACAGAGGTACATAGGTTTTACACTAGAAGAAGGATAGGGACATCAAGGGTGTCAGGGAATAGGTGAGATAAATCAAGGGTCCATAAGGGACCTAAGAAGAGATGGAGGAAGTGAAGAGATGTACAAACGGAATGTATGAAATATATCCAGGTCTGAAGTATAGCCAAGTCCCTGGGTAAGCACAGCCTTGGTCCGGAGCAGAGGAGTGGAGCTCTGAGTGTGGAGAAAGCGGAGGTGGACTGAGGGTGGCGGAGGTGACTGGAGTCTGTCAGAGATGGGGCTGGAGGAGGTGGAGATGGATGGGATGTCATGGATATGACATCAATGCTACCCCTCCATAGAATCACCCATGTAACTTTGTCATTCAAATCAGAAAAGTCTATTCGCATTCGCATCAGACTCTCTCATGGAGCAAAAACCATCAATACCACCACACTTATTGATTGCGGAACCACCAGAACATTCATTGACCATCAACTGCCAAAAGACATGGCCTTCCCTTCCACCCTCTTGCTGAACCAGTACAAGCCCTGAACATTGATGGCACTACCAATCAGACTGGTACAATCCACTTCCACTTCAATGCCACTATCATTTTTCCGGAACAAACTGAAGTTCTTCGCTTCATGATCATTGGTCTTGGGAGACCCCAGATCATTCTAGGAATGAACTGGCTCACCAATCAAAATCCTACCATGAACTGGAAGGATAGAACCCTTTCATTCCCTAGTAACCCCCTCCCCATGGATGACGACACCTTTGAACAATACCTTCTCAGATGGTTAGGTCTGGACTCCAACAGAAACATCGAGTCAGATCTTCTAGACAGAAATGCTTGGCTTTCTGCAGAAACCATATGCAAGACCACCATTGCTACTGAGATCGCCCAACAAAACATCAAAAAAGAAGTCACCCTTCCTGAACCATATGCTGATTTCTCTGATGTCTTTGAAGAAAAGAACCACAACATCCTTCCCCCACATCATTCCTCTGATCATATTATTGAACTAAAGGACTCCTTTGTCCTGAAACGAGCAAAGGCCTATGCTTTGAACCCTGCCGAAATGGAAGCTTGTAAAGCTTTTGTCGATGAACATCTTTGTACTGGACACATTGTTGAGTCCAAATCACCTCAAGCTTCTCCCCTCTTCTTTGTTTCAAAGAAGGATGGTTTGCTTCGTCCCCACCAGGATTACAGGTACGCTTACCCACTTCCCCTTGTATCCAACCTCATCAACTGAATGAAGAACTTGAAGTACTTCTCAAAGTTCGATATCCATTGGGGGTATAATAAAATCCACATTCGCAAAGAAGACAAGTGGAAAGCTGCATTTATCACTCCTCTGGGTCCTTATGAACCCACTCTCATGTTCTTTGGGCAATGTAACTCACCACCCACTTTTCAAGCCTTCATGAACTGGGTCTTTCGAGACATCACCCCAGAAGGATGGCTCAAGATCTTCATGGATGATCTCGGAGTCCATTCCTCTACCCTCTCTGATCATGTTGATTGCACCCACAGAGTCCTAGCATGCCTCAGAGAACATGGGCTTACGCTCAAACTCTCTAAGTGCACTTTTGATGCTCCTGAGATCAAATACTTAGGAATTATTGTTGGAAATGGACAGGTATGCATGGACCCTGTCAAGCTTTCTGCCATCGCCAAGTGGCAACCCCCATCCACTGTCAAAGCTGTTCGCTCATTCCTCAGCTTTTGCAACTTCTACCAGAAATTTATCCCCAATTTCACCGACATTGCTGCCCTATTAAACCTCCTCACCAAGAACACACAGCCCTGGATCTGGCATGATGACCAACAAGCTGTGTTCCTCCACCTCAAAGACATCTTCTCCTCTGCCCCAGTCTTAATCCTTCCTGACACATCTAAACCATTCTTTCTCATGACAGATGCATCCCTTATAGCCATTGGAGTCATCCTTATGCAAAAAGATATCAATGGAGATTCCCATCTGTGCGCTGTTGGCAACCTCTACCACTTAAGGCTTTGGTCACCACTAGTAACTTGCTATAGAGGCCAAGAGGATGATAGAGGGGAATCAACCAGGACTTAACTGAAGTCTGGTTGTCGTTTGAATTCAGATTATATACTACAAGGTACTTTAGGGCAAGCATGTGACTACTTACTAAATAGCAACATCATTGTGGAGTGGGAAAGTAGATAAAAGTCTAGACTGATGGTAATTAAAGAAGCGTGTAGATAAGGGGTCTAGAACGAATGTGACTTAAGTGAAAGGGTTTGACCTTGACTTGGTCATGTGACTTGATAAGATAAGATAATGAGTGAAATTGTAACATTACCCCCCTCCTATGAATCGCATTCCAGGCAATTAAAGGGAACTTGAGAAGGTTCTGTCACATTCTTGTAAGAAGAGAATAAAGATTCAAAGTCTGTTTGAAGCATCTGAAGTTTCTGGGGTGCTGCCAGGTTCGAAGTGTAGAAGTCTTTTATTGCATCCTGTGCATTCTTGAGATGGCTCTGAGGTTCCCACGTGCAGTCTTCCTCTTCATAGCCTTTCCAGTGAACCAGGAATTCCATGGTTCATCCTTTGAGACAAGAGTTGACGATGTAATCGACCTCAAACTCTGGTTCATCTCCTTCTGTGCCCACGACGGGTCCTGGGGCTACAACGGGTTGGTTTTCCAAATGCTCTTTGTACGGTTTTACTCTTGAGATATTGACGGTGGGATGAATTCTGAGCGTCTTGGGGAGGTGAAGTTTTATGGCATTTGGGCAGGAAAGTTCTATGATTGTGTATGGACCAATCCATCTTTCAGTGAGCTTCTTTGATGCTCAATTAAGTTTGATGTTCTTGGTAGAGAGCCAAACTTTATCACTGATGGAATAATCTGGTCCCTTGGCGTGGTGTTTGTCCACTTGAACCTTCATTGCTTTTTGAGCTTTTTCAAGTGAGGCTCTAGCTTGCTCACGTGTAGTAGAGAAGTCAGTGCTGAATGAGACTGCTGCTTCATTCTTGGATTTGATGGGTTCAATCCATCCTTGGTTCATAAGTCTTAGTGACTTCAAACGGTGTCTTTTTGGTTGTGGAGTGAAGGTGGTTATTAAATGTGAATTGGGCAAGAGGCAACCATTCAGCCCAGGAATCTTGTTTTTTGGATGTGAAGAGGCAGAGATACTGTTGTAGATCTCTATTAACTCATTCAGTTTGTCCATCAGTTTGTGGGTGGAACGCTGTGGACATTTGGAGATCTATCTTAAGCATCTTTGCAAGATCTTTCATTAACTGGGAAGCAAATTGTGGACCGCAGTCCGAGATGATTGAGTGGGGAAGTCCATGATGCTTCCAAACATGGTCTCGATAGAGTTCGACTGTGCTGAGTGACGTGATTGTCTTATTGGTGGGTATAAATTCCATCTCTTTTGAGAAGTGATCTACAACCACAAGGATTGTGTCATGTCCGTGGGAGAGCAGAAGGTTGGTGATAAAGTCCATGGAGATGTCTTGCCATGGACCGTTGGGAATTGGGTTGGGGATAAGTTCTCCCAAGGGGGCCTTGTTTGTGGTTTCATTTGTGCACAACAATCGCATTGTGAACAATAATCAGTAACCTGTGCTTGAAGGCCAGGCCATTGAAAATAGCATTCTATTGTATTCCACATCTTATTTGTGCTTCTATGCCCTGTGATAGGCGAATTGTGGTAGAGGGTGATAATGTCTTGGTGTAATTGTCCCTTAGGGGGTATGAAGATCTTGTCACCAAGATACAAGATTCCATCTTTGTTCAAAAGGTTAGGTCTGTCTGGACCTTTCCATTCTTCTTGTCCTTCGATGATTTTTTCTAGCAGCTTCCTCTCTTCTCCTTCTATCGTGAAGCCTTGTTTGGATTGTGCCCTTACTCTATTTTCAGGGATCATTTGTATGCCCTTGTTATCTTCATCTATGCCGATAGTGTGATCCTCTCGTTGAGAGAGAGTGTCCGCTTTTCCCATTTGGGATCCTGGCTTGTTAACTAAGATATAATTGAATCCGGATAGCCACTGAGACCATCTCGCTTGTCAACGATTTAGATCTTGCTTCGTCATGAAATACTTCAGGTTGGCATGATCTGTCCATACTTTGAATTCTTCTACCCCCTCAAGGTAATGCTGCCATTGTTCTAAAGCAAGAATGATGGTGAGCATTTCCTTGTCTGCAATTGGGTAATTCCTCTGCTCAGAGGTCATGGAAGCCGAGGAAAAGGCAACTGGGTGCCACTTGTCATCCTGTTTGATAGAAAGGACCACCCTGGTACCAAAGTCAGAGGCATCCGTCTCCAGTCTAAACTTGCTGTTATTGTCCAGATAGGTGAGGATAGGAGCCATCGTAAAGGCTGTCTTGAGGCTGTCGAATGCTTGTTTCTCAGTGGGTCCCCACTGCCAGGGTTGGTCCTTCTTTGTGAGGTCATTCAGAGGACATGATATTTTGGAAAAATCCTGAATGAACCTTCAGTAGTAGTTTGCAAGTCCAAGGAAACTTCGGACTCCTTTGATATTCTTAGGTGTTGGCCACTCGAGTATGGCTTCCACCTTTCCTTTTTCCATTTTAATTCCTTCGGTGTTTACTACCATTCCAAGGAATTCAACCTCTTTTTGCTTAAAAAAGCATTTCTCCAGTTTTAGGAATAGGTAATGCTCCTTCAGCCGTTTTAAGACTTCCTTGACAATTTTATCATGTTCCGTTTTGTCGTCCATCTTAGTAAAAATCATGATGTCGTCTATGTAGACTATGACAACTCCATCCATATCAGCGAAGATCTCATTCATCATCTGCTGAAAGGTTGCCAGTGCATTACATTGTCCGAAGAACATTACTAATGGTTCGTAAGCTCCAGTGTGTGAAACGAATATGGCCTTCCATTTGTCTCCTTCATTGATTCTTATGTTATTTTATCCCCATCGTAGATCAAGCTTGGTAAAGAGCTTGGCTCCTTGTAATTTGTCTACTAATTGGCTTATTAACAGCAGGGGATAATTGTTTTTGACAGTCCATTCGTTTAGATAGCAGTAGTCTTGGACTAGTCTCTTCTTGCCATCTTTCTTTGGAATAAAGAATATGGGGGAAGTTTGGGGGGATCTTGAAGGTCGAATATATCCCTTTTTGGTTTGCTCTTCTATAAACCCCTTTAACTCCTCCATCTTGTCTTTACTCATTGGAAATATTTTTGCCTTTTTGGGTTGAAAGTTAGGTTTTAACTTTATCTTGTGATCCCATGGCTTTCTTAGTGGTAACTATTCAGATTCCTTTTTACTGAACACATCAAAGAAGTGATGATATTCTTTTAGAACCATTTCTTCAAGAGTTGGTTCCTTTTTCTTTGGTGTTTTGAGGCTCTTGATGAACCAATGCACAGTCAAAGCACGCTTAAGTTCTTCTTCTTCCTCTTTTGCCAAATTGGTACCTTGGTCTGACAGCATATAGCAGGACCTTGGGCACCTTGCCATTTTAACTTCCCCTTTTGTCTAGTCTATGGTTGGATTGTGCTTTGCCAACCACATATATCCCAGGATCATGGGGTTCTTGCCTAGGTTGGTTACCTCCACAACTAGGCATTCATGGTGTCCTTGGTAATCTAAGATTATTTCCGCTTGATGCGTAACAGCTCCCACAGAATTCTTCATTCCATCTACATTGAAGATGGGGATCTCTTGTTCCATCTTCTGAAGTGGAAGCTTTACTTCTTCAGCCCATTTTTTGTCTACAAAGATCCCATTTGCTCCACTATCCAACAGGGCCTTGAACTGATGTTTCTTGTGCTTGGTAGTGGGGTGTGCAATAGAAATATCCATGAGGATTTTGTACTACACCTTGGTGTTTCATAAGAGGATTTATTCTGGGAAACTCTCTGTTGGCAACCTACACCACTTAAGGCTTTGGCTACCACACAAGTAGTACTTGCTGTAGAATCAAGAGGATGATGAGGGAAATCAACCAGGACTTGACTGAAGTCCGGTCATTGATGACATTTAGATTATATACATACAGAGTAGTTTAGGGCTGGTGTGAGAATACTTACTAAGTACTATGTCATTGTGGAGTGGGAAAGGAGATAAGAGTCTAGACTAACGGTAATTAAGGAAGCATGTAGATAAGGGGTCTAGAACGAATGTGAATGAAGTGAAAGGTATTGACCTAGACTTGGTCAGGTGACATGTCCTACAGTCATGTGATAGTGGTCATGTGACTTGATAAGATAAGATAAGATGAGAAATCATAACACTCTCCTCATAAATATATTTTTCTTTTTCTTTGACTGAATTAAGCCTGCATTCCCATGCAGCAAGCTCCTTAGAAGCACCTTCAGTGCTGTCAAGCACTTTATCACAGTTACTTCATGGAGACCCAGTCTCGGTGGTGGGTAAATGTACTCTATAAATAGGACTAGTAGGTTCTGAGTCAGAAGAGTAGCATGTGGAAGTGTCATATCCATGACATCCCATCTGTCTCTGCCTCCTCTGGCCTCATCTCCGGCCTTCTCTGGCCTCCTCCACTGCCCTCAGTCCACCTCTGCTTCCTCCATGCTCAGAGCTCTGCTCCTCCACTCCAGACCAAGGCTGTGCTCACACAGGGACTCAGCTATCCTCAGACCTGATTATTATTTTGTACATTCTTGTTTGTACTTCCCATCACTTCCTTCATCCCTTCTCCATCCCTTATGGGACCCTTGATTCTGTTTCACCTGTTCCCTGACTTTGATGTCCCTGTTGACCTCTTAGTATAAAACCTCTGTACCTCTGTCATGTATCCTTAGCACAAATATCAATTTAGTCACCTCTCCTGATCCTCGTCGTGATCCCCCCTCCTCCTGTTGGACCTCTGCTCCTCCGAAATATGAGGACATGGACCTGTTCAAGGGTGCAACACATATGTCCTGTGCCGACGTCCTTTCTATGCAACTCCACTCCAACACCTCCACTCCGGACTTTGGTCCACCTCTGAGACGAACATCGTCAACCATCCCTCAGCACCTCTGGACCTCCAATCGGACTTGAGTCTGGAGAGACTGGACTTAACAGTATATTCATGCTCCAACTTGAGCAGGTCTCCACTCTTTTCGCCTCCGACCTTCATGCCATCATGAACACTCGTCACGACTTCTGGCTTTATGCCACTTCTCTGACTTCTTGCCGTCCTCTCAATGGCCCCCCTTTTTATTCTGTCCCTCTGAACTCTGAACTCCGACCCAACTTTGCCCCCCGGCGGGTCATCTCCCATTCCCCTTTCCTTGTTGCCGACTTCTCCTCCTATGCCCTCTGGCAAGACCACCCTTGGCTTTCAAGCCACCTCTTTGGGTTCCCCTTTTTGTTGGTTTTAGGATATAGCTCACTTGCCATGAGACTCCGTTGAGTGATTGGAACACAAGCAGCACTTCATCCGACCCTGTCAAGTGGAATGCCAAACCCCCCGCACCTCTGAAATCTCTGCTCCGAAGCACACTCTGGAATTGCCATAGCCCTCAGACTCTTCGCCTTCCTCATTGCCACTCCATTTGTGAGTACATGCAAGATTGATGGCCTAGTCCACCTCGTCAGCCACCTCCAGCCTTCGCTGGGAAAGGTAAGACACCTCCGATAGAAAAGTCAACTTCACAACATCCAACTTCCCTCCACCCCCAACTCCATTACCTCCGACCTTTCGGACCTCAAGTCTGGAGGTCACTCCGCTTTCTCCATTGCCAACTCCAGCAAGTCCGGATGATATGGTATTGGACCCTCTTCAGGTCCTTTTTCTTCCTCTCTCCGATCCATTTCTCCTTTGTTGTATTTCCTTCTGTCTTCATCTGTTTCCTCTTTGTTCTTTTCCTCTGACCCTTTCTACCTATGGACCGAAAGTCCGAAGGTAACTTCGTTCGTTGTCCGCCGACTCCGGCTTATCCAGTCAGTCCGGACATCTGGGTAAGGAATCCCCTTTGGTTCCTTCCCCTTCCTCCCTCTGTTTTCTGCTCCTTCTATTTGTTCCTTTTTCTTTGCTCCTTCTGTGCTTTTGGACCCCAAGTCCAATAGCGACTCTGTTTCCTGTCCGCTAACTCTGGCTATGTCCAGACAGTCCAGACATCAAGGTAAAGGTTCCCCTTCAGGCCCTTCTCTTTTTCCTTTTCCTATGTTCTGTCCTTTTGTTCTGACACTGGGTCACAATGGTACACTCCTCTTCAAGGAGCACCATTACCGGTTGATGAACACCTTCCGTTTCATCCTTACCTGACGATCACAAGTCCAAAGGTAACTCCGATTTGCTCCGGCAACTCTGAAGCTCTTTCTGCTTGAAGCTTCCTTTTTATTCTAGCTGCTTCTGCTCTTCGTTTTCTCCTTCGATTCTTTCCCCTAATCTCTGCACCTGAGGACCACATGTCCAAAGGTCATTTTCTCCCTCACCTTCAGCACTGTGATGCTTAATAGCTGCCACTCCGGTCACTCTGGCCTCGTACTCCGCTCCCTCTGAACCTAAAGACATCAAGTCCAAAGGTACTGTTACGAAAATCCCCTTTTCTTCATCTTTTCCTTACCTTTGCCGCTTCTTTGCCAACCTCTTAGCTAAGTCCTTATCTTCGGACTCCGCTTTAACCTTCCTTTGGACTGTGCCTTGCCCCTGTGCCTATCTTCCCACCTTCATTACCGCCTGGTTGCCATCACTCCTTATCTCCCCTTCATAGCCTTCCATCTTTGATGCCATCCTTGTGCCTACCTACGCATAGCCTCCATCAGCCTACCCTTAGGTGGTCTGTGCGCATACCCAGTAGTATATAAGTAGGGACCATTCCTGTAGAATACCCTAAGCTTAGTCTGCCCAATCGGTAGTGCCATTCTAGGCCCATTCCTAGTGAGAGTGCCAGTCT
>JBBPKI010001910.1:0-10242 GCA_038089155.1 Nevesoporus exiguus
CCTGGGGGCAATGTCATAGCCAGGAGTATGTACTATTTATAACTCCACCAAAGCTAATTGTAATTCCCACGCTGTTTGGTGGTGTGCTTCACACACCACCATTCAGGCCAACATGGAAAGGGTTTTTAAGGTCACTGTATGGTGAGGAAGAGGTAGAGAAACATCTGATCAGTTATCAACCATCAGAGGCAGTCCAGCAGAGTTTCTTATACTCATCAAGGATTTCCTATGCATGGGAGAGGTTGTTCTCTGGTTCCCAGGTGTTTTCTGATGTTGGATAACCAACCCATTTGATCAAGTACTGCCTTCTAGTTCCAGTTCCCCAATGGGCAAGAATAGCCTCCACTTCATATTGTTCTTTTTGCCAAGAAGATCGGGGGGAGGGCGGAGGAAGTTAGGGCCATGTTTGGAAGTGGTTCAGTAGGAAGAAAGGAGGGAGGCATAGAAGACATCATGTATCTTCCAAGTGGGGGGTAACTTGAGTTGGTAGGCTATGGAAGAGAGGACCTGGGTGATTTCGAAAGGTCCTTCTCATTTTGGGGCAAGTTTTCGAGTTAAGTACGAGAAGTGGAGATCAGTGGCTTCCAGCCACACTTTATCTCTGACTTTCCAGGGTTGGAACTTGGAGGTGATGCGCTCCTTCATGAATTGCTGGGTTCTTTGATGTGCAGCAAGTGCCTCATCATGTCCCTTGGAGATCAGGAAGAGGTGGGTTTCTAGGGCAGGAAGGAAGGTTTTTCCTAATGGGGGGTAGGCATGGGGTTGGTAACCCATCATTAGGTAAAACAGAGTTTGTTTAGTAGATGAATGGGTGGTGGAGTTGTGGGAGAACTCAGCCATTGGTAAGAGCATTGCCCAGTCATCAGGTCTTCCTTGACAGAAGATGTGAAGGTAGGTTTCTAACTCCTGATTGACTCATTTGGTCTCCCCATCAGTCTGCAGATGGTATGCAGAGGACAGTTTCAGGTTGTATTTCAGGAGTCATGTGAGTTTGTGGGCAAAGGCTGAGGTGAACTGTGGGCCTCTGTCAGAGATGCAGGTATTGTGTAGGCTGAATCTGGGGAACACATTTGAAAAGAAAAGTTTGGCAATGCCTTTGGCATCAATACTTTTGGAGCAAGGGATGAAAATTACCCCCTTTGTAAGGCCATGGTCGACCATGACCAGAATGGCATCAAAAGAGTCCACTTTTGGGAGGCCAGAAATGAGGTCGATCAAGATCTGTTGAAAGGGGTGAGTGGCAATAGAGGGAAGAGGCGATAATGGGGGAACCAATGGATGGGTATTAACTTTATTTGCCTGACAGGTAGCACAGCCAAGGACAAATCAGCAGATAAAGGTGCCCATCCCAGGCCACCAGTAGTCATGGGCAAGACACTGCTGGGTGCAGAAGATGCCTTCATGGCCACCAGAGGGAGAGTCATGAAGTGAGGAGACAAGGGCATGTCGTGCTGGCTCCAGCACATAAAGTCTAGTTTTAAAGTAAAGGAGTCCATTGCATAAGGTCCAATCAGAGAGAGCTGAGTGAGTGAAGAAGGGGGTTTTGTTAGCAAAGGCAGCAGTAGCATGAAGTGCTAACAGATTGGAGGGGGAAGCATCTTCAATGGACTTGACCAGGTAGAGGTCCAGGGCACACAGGTCCTCCTTCTCCTCCGGGAGGTACTCACACAGAGATGTGTCAACCAAAGGGGAGATGATAGCCTGCAAAATGTTATTGGTAGAGGTGTTGACCTTGACCTTCCTGGACAGCATGTCGGTCAGGGCCATGTGGGTTCCTGGCATGACCTGCCAATTGATGTGGTAGTGTTGGAGAAAGACGCTCCGGCAGGCCTGTCTGCAAGAGAGATTCTGGGGGGTGCACATATACAAAAGATTTTTGTGGTCAGTTAGGATGGTGACCAGATGCAGGGTGCCCCTGAGGTACTGTTGCCATTCATCAAGGGCATTGATGATGGCTAAGAGTTCTCTGTTATACATATATATCATAGTTCTGTTTGACTGGGGTGAGGGTACAGGAGTAATACATAGTAGGGTGAAGGTTGCCATTCCCATCCTTCTGCATCAACACTGCTCTGAGAGCAGTCAGTGACACATCAGTCATAAGGGTAAAAGGCTTAGTGATGTCTGGGAGGAGTAACACGGGGGCTGTCATGAAAACTTGTTGGAGGATATGGAAGGCTCATTCTTGTTCAGGTCCCCAGGTCCAAGGCTATTTGACTTTGGTAAGGGAATGAAGGGGGGCAGCGACTTGGGAGAAATCTGGGATGAACTTCCTATAGAAGTTGCAAAAACCTATGAAAGGGCAGACTGCTTTTACAGAGGAAGGAGGATTCCAGTTGACAATGGTGGATAGTTTAGCAGGGTCCATCTTAATGACTCCTGCACCGATGACCATACCAAGGTATTCCACTTCGGTTGCATCAAAGGTGCATTTAGATAGTTTCAAGGAAAGATAGAGTTTGCAAAGGCAGGCGAGGACCTTCTTGGTCCGTTCATGGTGGGTGGGAAGGTCTGCCGAGTGAATCAGGATGTCATCCATGTAGATGACGACCCATCCTTCAGCTATATAGTCACAAAAAGAAAAGTTCATGAAACTCTGGAAGATAGCAGGGGAGTTGCAAAGTCCAAAGAACATCACCATAGGTTCAAAAAGGCCCATAGGGGTAACAAACGCTGCTTTCCAGCAATCTTCCAGTTTGATGAGGACATTGTTGTACCTCCATTGTGTATTGAACTTGGTGAAGACTGTTGAGTCTTTCAGTTTGTTAAGAAGATTGGAGATGAGTGGAAGGGGGTATGCATTTTTCACTGTATGCACATTCAGATATCTATAGTCTTGGCAAGGGCAAAGCAATCCATCCTCTTTTGGAACAAAGAAGAAGGGAGAGGCTTGTGGCAACTTGGATGGGGTGATCTGCCTGGTCCAAAGGTGTTCTTCTACAAAGGCCTTACAGGCCTCTTGTTCCTAGGAGTTCAGTGGATACACCTTAGCTACCTTTGGTATGAAGGTTTCTTTTAGCTCAAAGGTGTGGTCAAAGGGGTGAGTCAGGGGAAGGAGGTTGTGGGTCTTTTCAGTGAAGACATCTTGATATTCTTTGAATTTAGTAGGGAGGGGGATGGAGGTCTTTGTGGCTTTTACTGCAATCTGGGTAGAGAGAGTGGTCTTGTGAATGTATTCTCCTTTCATCCATTGCTTTTGTTTGTCAAGTTATCAAGATATCTTCTCATCTTGATCTAGTCCTAGCCAGCATAATAGGTATCTGTGGGGGATGGGGTCAATTGGAGTATGGGAGGGTTGGGGGGAGTCTGGGAGGAGGACAGTCTGTTTCTCCCAATCAATCCTAGAGTTCTTTCAGTGAAGCCACACCATCCCCAGGATCACTTGGGAGCATCCACATCCTATGATTATTAGATCTAACTCTTCTTTCTGTCCATCAAAGGCAAGAGAGATCCTGGTCTTGGAGGATATCCTTTCCTGAGTGTTTTCTGTCCTGTCGACATTGTATGCTTTAATAGGGCTGATTTTTCAAATAGGCACAGTTAGCTTTTTGACCAGGGTTGGGTCAATAAAATTTCCAGTAGCTCCACAGTCTACTAGTACAGTGGTTTCAATGCTTTGTGCTCCATGGGAAAGGACAATTGGAACTCTAATTGCTCATTCTAGAGTAGAGTTTAATAGTACAGGAGCAATGACATGGAAGGGGGATGTTGAGACAACCTTCTGTTTCAAAAATCCTTTTGAGCATCTTCTTTTTTGACCTCAGGTTCTTTGTCATAACAAGTCTTCAGGACTGCAAGAACCTCCTCAGATTTCCTGCCTTTTTCTTGAAGGGAGCATACATATTGCTCAAGGGGGGAAGGTGGTTGTGGAGCAGGGGTGGTCTCAACTGCAGAGATCTGTTGGTTGTGAGGGGGACGTGAGGCAGTCCTGTTGCTGTTCCTGGGGTGATTGCAGGTGGAACAGCCTTTCTGTTTGCAGATGAAGCATAGCCCTTCTCTGATGCACTTGGTCTTCTCAACCAGAGTTAGCCTGAGCACATCAATCTCCATGGCATCAGGATCTCTGGAAGATGATGGGAACTGCCCTCCTGCTCTGATGGATTGGATAAGGTTTTGCTGCTTGTGGAACTTCTGCACATCAGAGATCCACTTAGCTAGGGTGTTAGGGATGGTAGACTGCATGAGGATGAGATTCTCCAGTTTCTTATTGAGGCCTTGGAGGAACTTTTGGCAAAGTTCTCCTTCATTGGTGATCTGAGCTTTGCTCTGCAAGGACTGGAAGTCTTGTACATAGTCCTGGAATCCATGGTCAATATGGGTAGTAGGGTCATGATGAACCCTCTGTTGGATGTAGTCCAATGCATTAGCAGCATTCTGTTTTTCTTCAAAGGGGATGAAGGCAGCTAGAAACTCCTTCTCCAAAGTGTCGAAGTCCTTTCCTGTGGTAGATGTATTGTTCATCTTGTCATACCACCCTTCTGAGAACTGGACACTGTGTCCTGTTCCCATCTTGTTGAGTATGGTATAAATCTTGGCTTTCTCAGAGGCAAAAATGGAAGCATTTACTGTGAAGTGGCCCTTCATGGCCTTAATCCATCAGGTGGCATCCTCCAACTTCCCAGAGAAGTCGGCAGGGAGAGTAGACTTGAGCTCAGACTTGGACATCATTGTAGGGGATGATGAGCAAGTCAAAGAAGCGGTCAAAGCTGGGTCATCCCAGTTCCTAGGTTTTGATCTGTGGGATGATACAAACTGTTGGAAACTCCATGTTTCCTCAGCTGGTTCTTTGGGTTGGAAGAGTTCCCCTTTGTCTTCCTGTACATCAGTGGGTGCTGTGGAGGCCTCTAGCTCTCCTGGCTGATCTACTGGAATTTCCTTGTCAGTAGAGTCATCATCTGGTGCCCTAAAGGTGGCAATGTGCACTGCCCTTGCTAGCACTCTCTGTAAAGCAGTAGTTTGCTGTCGGTTATCCCTGACTGGTTTCTGATGAGAATAGGGGCTGGCGGAAGTGCCAGGTATCCTGTGAGAGGGGCATTGGGGATCTATGGTGGGTTGTTCTTAAAGAAGAAGACATTGGGGATGAGCTAGTTCTTTTGTAATGCAAAGGTGCACTTCCTTGTGTGATGAGTTGTTTCTGAACTCAACTTCCTCACTTATCTACCTAGGGGAGGCACTCACAGAGAGGCACAATGTCCCTTGGAGTTGTAAGACTCTTGGAAGTGAGAGAGAGAGAGAGATTGAGTGGAAAGGAGCAAGTAGTGTGCATTAGATTGCATAGAACTAGCTAAAGGACAAGATACAGAGGGTGTGGCTATTTAAGTAAGCACTACTTGCACACAGACCAAGTGGCTAAGTTAGTCTATGCTAATGCTATTTGTGATGGATGGAAATGCACTGCCTGAAAGAGAGATGGCAGCGATGGAGACAATAGTCTGCAGCAAGAAAGGAAGCACTCATAATAATAGTACAAGGTGGATGTCATTGGAATAAAGAAAGAGGAGATATGGAAGGTATACTTCGTATGTGATTAGTCCCTCCCTAAGGTGAAGAAGAAATAAAAGGAGATGACCTAAGAGAAATAAAACCGTAATAGGATTCTGCCCTTGCCTAGGCTACTGTTATCCACCAGGAAGCAATGAACAAGTCCCCTCCTTCCTTTGGATTGTACAAGGACTTCAAGGCAGCCTTCCAGATAGCCTTCAAACTTGTAGATTCCTCTGCAGGCACCATGAAGAAGCTTGTCACTTTGCAACAAAACACCATCTCTGACCTGCATAAATACATTTCTGAATTTTGCATCTTATTCACCACAGCTACCCTCACCAACAACCTTGCCCTCATTGGCCTGTTTGAACAAGGCCTCCGCCAGTACCACTGTTTCAGAATGGCTGGATTAGAAACCATGCCAAAGAAGATCTCTGACTGGTTCTCAAAGGTTGAGCAGTTTGGAGCCAATTGGATTCAAATGGCTCCCAGAGTCACCACCACTACCAGAACTATCCCTGCTTGCACCTTCCCTCAAAGGTCTTTGGCCTCTTGTACCCCCACTGTTACATTTCTTCTTTTAATACATGGACTCCTTCTAATTCTCATCTGTGTTCCCTTTTGCTACCCTTGCCCCCATGGTCATTATCTCAAATTCCTTGTTTCCTTTGAGTCGCAGGAGACACTGACCCTCCACCTCCTAAGCTTGTTCTCTCATACAAGCTTGTGATCCACTTACCATATCCATAGCTCTTCCATTTTCTTCTCTAACCTTCCATGCCTGCCCTATAGTTGGTCTGTGCTCACAATCTTCCCCATATAAGTAGTGGTCTAGCTAGTCTTGTACTTTAAGCTAGTGCTATGCAATCTATGTGTTCCCTAGACTGCCACTTGCCCCGCTCTTGTTGAAGAGTTCCTCTTTGAACTGTCTCCTTGCTGTAGTGAGATGTTGCGCTTCTTTGTGAGTGCCTCCTCACGAAGCAAAGGATCAATAGCAGTTCAACAGAACATGCTACATAACAAAAGCACTAGCTTACTCTCTGCCCCTTCTACCATCGGAGAAGGGCAACCCCTGCACACAACATGTTGTCCAGAAGAATTACCAGATTGCCAAATCCAAACTATCCCCCTGAAACACCCCAGTGTTGCAATGCCCTTTTAGAACTCTCAATCTGAAGGGCTGCTGCTTGAGGAGAATCCTCTGAGCCCAAACCCATCGAAGTAGAAGAACCAGAACCTACTCTTGGACCAGGAAGTTCCACTGATCCTTGGGCCACTTCTACCCAAGCCATCATATGTCACCCCGAATGCAACACCTCTAGTGCTCTCCCAATATCTAGCTATCAACCTCCCGCCCCTGTCCAAACTGCTCAACACACTCCACCTGCCCCACCACACCAACTGCCGTCCCCTGACCCTTCTGAGAGTGAAGAAGACAACAACATGACCTCTAAACCCACTGAGATAAAAATCAGGGTCCCTGCTGACTATGATGGAGAACCCTCTACCACTAAGTCATGGATGCTCACGGTAGAAATCTACCTGATGATTAATGACAAAATATACAATACTGATGCCAGAAAGGTGGCCTCTGCCCTCTCCTACATGAAAAAGGACTCAGCACTCACCTGGGCAACTGTCTGTCACCAGAAAGCTATGGCAAACCCCCCCATCCTTCGCAACCTTCTCTGACTTCAAGAAGGCCTTTGCCACTGCCTTTGAACTAACCAACACAGTGGCTAATGCCACCAAGAAACTGGTTGCCCTGCAGCAAACTACCATTGATAATCTCCATGGCTACATATCGCAATTCCACATCCTCACTGCCACATCCAGAAGAACTGCTGATGATGCTCTCATCGCCCCCTTTGAGAAAGGACTTCATAGCTACCACCAGAACCGCATGGCAGGGTTAGAAACCATCCTGAAAAAGATTTTGGACTGGTATTCCAAGGTCGAACTATTTGAAGCAAATAGAGCCCGTTTCTCCCAGAAAACTGATTCAAATGGAAAAAGAGTCTTTCCATGAACCTTCGCTCCTCACTCCACTCCAACAAGAGATCCAAACACTATGGATATTGATGCACTCAACCTTTCATCTGTTGAGCGACAATGATGCCTCAAAAACAAGCTCTGTTTTATTTGCAAACAGCCTGGATGCTCCACCAAGAATCATCCAAACTACACTTCCCCACCCCTGTGTCCACCCAAGAACCTGGCTTGACTCCGCGCCACTACTATCACCCCATCAATGGAGTTGACCCAATATGTTAACACTCTTGTAACCTGGGGGAAGTTGTCAGAAGAGGTCTTAAGGGAATTAAAAGGGATGTTTGACACCCCAAAGGAGTCCATCGCTTCCATTGAAGAAATAAAGGAAGACAATCAGAAGGATTTTTAATAGGGAGAGCTGAGTTGACACACCCTCTCCAAAGAAACTCTTATGTAATAATCACCTCTGAATCAAAGAAATCTGTGCAGATTCAAGTCAGATTGTCTATTGAGAGTAAAAATGTCAATACCACCACTCTCATCAATAGCGGAGCAACTGGAATGTTGATTGATCCAACCCTTGTCAAAAGGCTTAACATCACCTCCATCCCACTTGACACTCCCATACAAGCCTTGAATGTAGATGGAACTCAAAACCAGAAAGAAACCATTCGGTCCTCTGTAACTGTCACTGCTACTCTGGCAAACTTTTCTAAAATGCTATGCTTAATGATGATAGGACTAGGCCATCCTCAAATCATCCTAGGAATGACCTGGCTTTGATCCCACAATCCAAAAATTGATTGGATGACAGGCACTGTCATCCTCCACATTACCCCCACTACCTGTTACAGTTTTGTTTCTCCAAGGTCACCTCCTACTTATTTTCTTTCTTCACATTTGGGAGGAACCGATTACATGGGAAGTATATGTTCCATATCTGATCATTCTGTATTTGGATGACATCAGATTGATCCCGTTACTATAACTTCTGACTTTGCAGCTTCCATCTTTTGATCTCCTTGGACATTGCCTCCTACATCAACATCTCTTGTTGTTGATGCGTTTCCTCCTCTACCATCCTGATTGATAGTTACCATCTTTTGGCAGTGTGTGCAGCCTCTCATAGTCAAACACTATTTAAGTAGAAACCTCCTGTACCATATTCCCTTAGCCAATTCTTAACATCTTCTTGTGGTTAACTATTGCTTGCTTATCTGCTCATCTCACCAGAGGAGAAGAGCCCAGTCTTTGTCTGCCTTACCCAAGGAGAGTGACCAAGTACTCTAGCAGAGTACTTCCTTGACTCAGTGAGAGTCCGTCCTCTATCAATAGCTAACCCTCTTGTGGGTCACCCTGCTAGTCGAGTACATTCCACGAGACAGAACGGTGTCAGCCAACTCAAGAGGAGTCACCCTGCTGACCTAGGCCCTTCTACACCTTCTCTGGGATGTTGCACCTCTCTGTGAGTGCCTCCCCAGTCTAGGTCAACCGAGAGTCCAGAGGTAGAAGGCAGTCATAGGCAATAGATAGCCATGACTGTTACACTACCCCATATGATGTTACAACCCATAACCCAGATAGGTCGTAGGATCATAAAGTCAGAGGGACAGAGTCCATGACTATCCTTTAGGGGTCACTAGAGACGTCTTAAGGAGCATGGAGTGAGAGACTTAAGAGAAGGCTTTAGAAGGCCTTAGACTCAGTCAAGAGGTTTTATAGGGAAATCAACAAGAGACTTCGCTTGAAGTCCTTGGGGCATATTCTATTGGTCTTATATAGGACTAACTAAGTACTTAAGGGCAGGTAAAGTGCATGGGCCACCTTAGGGCTGATATCATACCTAGCTATGATGTCATGCTGTGAGGTGTACCTGTGACATTACTAAGATCTAGCCTCTTTGGACTTGGCTTCTAGAGTATCATAATATTAAATAAACCTACTAAGTGCTGTGAGAGCATATAGCTGTTAGCTAACTTGCTTAGCAAGGATGCGAGTGTGTTGGATCTCCAACACATGACCCTATATCAGATTGGTACCTGCTGAGGTGGTTGGAGTACAATCAAGACGATCTGATCAACAAAGGATTAACTGCTCACTAGGAATGGCTTGATGTGGAGTCCATATGCAAGACCACCCTTGCCACTGAGCTGGCCCAACAAACCAAGAAGGAAGAAGTTGTCCTTCCCTCTGCCTATGTCGACTTTGCCAACATCTTCAAGGAAAAGAACCATGATGTCCTACCCCCCCACTGTCCATATGATCATGCTATCATACTAAAAGACTCCTTTGTTCCAAAAAGGGCTAAACCCTATTCACTAAACCCAGTGGAGATGGAGGCACGTAAAACATTCATCGCTGAGCATCTCTGAACAGGATGAATTGTTGAATCCCAATCCCCCCAAGCCTCTCCTCCTTTTTTTGTACCCAAGAAAGATGGAACAGTACACCCATGCCAAGACTATAGATACAGTGACTGAAAAAACCGTTGCAATATTTGACTTCAATCCAGTGCATGAAGTGCACTGCAATTATATGTGGGAATTTTGCTTAGCTTTGGTGTGACAAATTAATCTACATACCATTGGTTACATAATCGCCCCCTTGGTCATGTGATTCCATTCAGACCCTGCCAAGACATAGCCATTACAAAACAGTCACCTCATTGCAACAGTTTATTCACTTTTGGTATTGAAGTATTATTAGTACTTGGTATGGCCTCCTTTTGCTTTAAGCACTGCCTCAATCCTTCTGGGCATGCTTTCA
>JBBPKI010001911.1:0-10240 GCA_038089155.1 Nevesoporus exiguus
AATGAAGTACGATGCGGCTCCGAGTCACTCCACGTGAGTCTCGTCAATCTTCCTTTCCACGTTCTTGGCCGCTCATCGCCCTGCTCTACACCCTTGGGGCGGTCATCGATAATTGATCCGTCTCGCCCTTGTAATCACAATGTCACGTGGGCTGGATGTGGAGAACTTACAGCTCGGACGTAATTGATGCTGACGTGCCTTGTTATAGATCACTCACATCGTTGGCTCCCACGCAATGTCCGACTGGTCAGCCACAGGCGCGTTAATTCCAGGGGGTGTCGTGGTTCTATATTTTGTAAGACGAGTCCTCGGTCGCCGAATTCCTCTCCTGCTTCCACCAGGTCCTCCTGGGTTACCATGGATAGGGAACGTTACTGCAATTGATGCGAACGCCCCGTGGATAACGTATGTCGAATGGGCCAAGACATTATCATCCTCGACTCGGAAAAGATTGCCAAGGATCTATTTGAAAACCGGCCCAAGAATTGTTCAGACCGTCCATACCTCATCACCAGCGATATGTTGGTTCTAAATTTCTTCGAATGTTTGCCGTGTCGCCGAACCCACTTGGTTCAAGGTGCGGACTGAGCTTCAACTCCGTGTTTTTTGCCGTATGGGGATCGATGGAGATTGCACAGGCGATTTTTCCATCAAACGTTTGGGCCCGAGGCGGTAGCCAGATTTCTGCCCTATCAACACCGCAAGACGTGTCATCTCCCCCCCCAGTTGCTTGATTCCCCTGAGCGGCTCGATGATCATGTGTTCGAGTAAGTTTACGAGCGGAATAACAGTAGACCGAAGTGACCCTGCAGCAGTCACTATGAACAGCACGTATGATTATGACCCGGCCTCTCGCAAAGACGAACTCGTTGACATGGTGGCAAACGTTTTACGTATCACCGTGTCTGTGGTACGTTCTGACATTTCCGTCATGGTTGGGGCCTTTCCGTGGCGTGAGCTGGCTACATTTCTCGTTTCGACTCCGAGCTGACTCTTTTCCCTGTGCTTTACCTACCGTCATGGTTTCCCGGAATGTCATTCAAGAGGGATATGGCGATAGCACGCCATCTTTCGAAACAGTATCTCCAACGGCCGTTTGACCATGCTCTTCAAAATGTGGTGACGACCATTTCGATTACTCGCCTCTTGCAGGTTAACTTGTCCCATAGTCGAACGATACCGTTGCACCACCGATGGTACACGATGCACTGCAGGAGATGGAAGAAAAAAGAATTCCTTCCGATGGATCGTGGATGGAAGGGCTCAAGGAAGCCGCTGGGAGTGCGTTTCTGGGTATGCCAGTCTGATGGCTGGCGAGAACTTCCGCTGACGCACTTTATCCACTTTGTTAGCCGCATCGGAGACGGTGCGCAACAATGTTTCACGCTCATCGCGATCACCGACTGTTGTAAAACAGTCTAACTCGGTTTTGATGACATTTTTCTTGATGATGGTGGTGAACCAAGAGGCGCAGGAAAAAGTGCAGGTATAAATCGACGCTATAGTGGGCGGGGACAGGTTACCGACGATAGAAGATTGACCTTTACTGCCATTCATGGATGCAATCTTCCGGGAAACGTATAGATACAGCCCCGTCACCCCTCTGTGTGGGTAATCCTACGCCTTGACACGGTCTCGCTCGGAGTACCAATCTTTTTGAATTATACAGCACTTCCCCATACTACCGTAGACGACGACGTGTATGGTAGACACCACATTCCAAAAAGTGAATATGACTCATTCCTCAGACGACCGAGCCTTCATCGATATACGCTCGTAGGTGCCATCGTCATGTTGGAGATCATCCCGTTTCCTAGTACATACTTAGTATTCTTTCGTACTTACATTAGGTTACCACATTTGGACGACAGCGTCCATTGACTCGCGCGTCCGCCTGTCACGCTTTCTCCAGTCTCGTACAACGTCGACTGGAGGTAAGCATCCACTGTACACTACACAATAGTCACTTGCTCATGTACTATAGTCCTTACAGACTCGTGTTACAGGTAACTACTAATATAGTCTCGTACAACGTCGACTGGAGTCCTTACAGACTTGTGTTACAGATTGACGTCCTTTTTACACGTCATAGCGAACCTATGGTCAGTGCCTTTTCCAATCGCACGATCATCCGCACCTGATCTCGATGGTCCGTTTCACCAGGGGAATGGGACACGACGAAACCAGTTCCCAGAGCCGCACGCATTCATACCCGAGCGACACCTCAACGACGACGGGTCCCTCAAGCCCAACGATGTGGAGCACGTCGCGTACGGATTCGGTCGACGGATCTGTGTCGGAAGACATTTTGCGGACACGTCGGTATGGTCCGTTATCGCCAAGGTGTTGGCGGTGTTCAAGATATCGAGACCCCTGGATGAGAACGGGATCAAGGTTCCCGCGGAACCGTTGTTTTTGACCGGGAATGCGGTGTGAGTGATCGTGTTCGCTTATCTTGTTTTCATTTCGTTTGAGTCCCAGACGTGATGCCGCCACTGATTTGTGGCAGACATCCGCTTCCATTCAAGTGTGGGACCGTGCCTAGGATTCTAGGGATGAACGCCGAGAGACTGGAGCAACTGATCGTTGCTAGCACTCCTTGACGCTTTTCCTTTCTTTTTCGTTCAAGCTCTTTGCCAAGCAAAGCCTTTTTCGTCCAAGAGGTATGTACATGTACGACTAACCCATCGTTCCGAAGTGCGCTAGTTGATGAGAAACGAAATGAATGGTGTAAAACTACATGCGATAAATATATCATACACGTGTTGAAGTGCAACGTGAGGATGACAAGAACATAAACGTGAGGGTGGGTAACGAGAAATAGAACAATATTCCAGAATGAGGGGGGATGTATTATAGGGTGCAATCAAGTGTTATAGAGGTGCAGCTGTAGAGCGGGGGGACGCTCCGAGAGAGTGTAGTCGGAAGCACGTATCGCACGCCTCATCATCTCATCGTCCTCTCCTGCGGGGAGACCAAAGAATCATCGACAATGTCACATACCCCATCCGGACACTCCCTTACCGACCATCAAGCAAGCGCAGGTCAGGTGCAGACGTAGAGATAGCCAAGCCCGGCATGGCCTCCATGTACTCTCCAAAGTACGGCACGGCGGTCTTGTTCGACCGGACCGTCAGCCGCTTCAACGCACACCGCGAGCGCTGGACCATGTCCATGAACGCAGCATGCGGCCACGCGTCGCGCTCCCGATAGCAAAAACACACGTCGAGGTCCTCGAGCACGGGCAACGTCAGCGCGCTAAAGATGGCGTCGAGCCCCGCGCGGATCACCTTGATCTCGATGCGGCGCAGCCGGGGGTGCACGATCGACCCTGGTGGGAGTGCGCGCAGTGCAGCGAGCTGGTCTTCGTCGGCGGAGAGACACGAGACGACGAGGGTGTGAAGGTGAGTGCACCGCGCGAGCAGGTCGACGAAGAGGGTGCTGCTGAACAAGGCAAAGTGCATGTTTAGCTCGACCAGGTTGTCCCACGGCAGGTCGATCGCCTCGAGAGACTGGAGGTCATAGTTGAAGCACTGGAGCGAGGCAGCTCGGAGGGGTCCGGGGAAGTGGACGGCGGGGGCGTCGCGGTGGGTGGTGATGCGGAGACGTTGAACGGGAAGATTGGACCCTGACTCTGGGACGAAGAGAGCGGGCAGGCAGGGGCCGTGCCACCAGAGATCGTTGCTCTGGCCGATGAATGGTCGGAGCCAGTGGACGACGGACGCAACCAGTGTCGGGTCTGCACCGAACATGTTCATGTCATTTAGGATCCGAATGGTCAAAGGGACACTCTTGGCTCTGGCCAACCAGGACTCGCACCCGCGGCGGTACGACTCACAGGCCATTTTCTCGAGATAAATGGAGAGAGAGGACCAGAGACGGGGGGTGGCCATCGCCACAGCACGCCAATGGTGGCACACCCTGGCGAGCACCATGGGAGACTCGACGTCCCTTGGGGTGATATAAGGTGTTTTAGACAGGCAATGGTAGAACACCTCCCCCAGGATCTCGGGAGGGATCCGACTAGCAGCCGAAATAAGCGCCTGGTGAGCGACCATTGATCCCCGCACATGAGTACTGTTCTCCCCAAGTTTGGCTTGGATGGCTGCGAGCTTCCGAATAGCGCTGTCTATGTTCACCATCTGCAACGTAAACATGGAAAGTTGGGTGTTTCGCTCGCAAATGATGGCGTCGATAAGTTGAAGGTCGTGGGGGCCTGGGACGACATTGGCGGCACTAGAGTTAGAGAACGGGGTGTCGAGGTCATCTGGCTGTTAAACCGAGGGGCTGTGAGCAAAGTTTGAGAAGAAAAGGCGTGTTGACGAGCTGACCAAAAGGGATATCTGCTGCAAGGCATGAGACACGATTGCGCCATCGGTTGTCAGCAGATGGCTGGCATCGCACCTCTCCGAGATAGTCGTCTAATTGAGCATGTATTCTCTGCAGAATATCCATGTCGGTGTCTTGCTCGTCGGCAGGCTGTACGACGACGGCCACAGGGTTGATATTGCAAGGGTAAGGTCGAGGTTCAGGGCCTGGCTCGGAGTATGATCCAACCAGGTATTGTCACACGAGTTCCACACGCACTGGCTCACTGCAATTGCAGGCACTCCGGTGGGTTCGCTGACTGGGTCTCGTAATGACACCATTCACAGGAATGGAACCTGTCACTTAGCACAGAGCTGAGGAACCGGAACAGTACTGATTGGGTGGCCTAGCGGCTACTCGGCTCATCAGCGACGCCGTTAACATGTCGATCTGACAGTACTTAGTATGACCACTACGTTCACACTCGGGTCAATGCGGGTGCCTGTCGAGGAATGTTGGGTCGCGTCAATGCCAGGCTTTCGTGGACGATGGAACTAAAAGGTCTAAGTCTACAACAAGCTCTACTAGCTTCGTTGACAGGCTGGAATATCCTCTTGGTAGAGCTCAACTCTCCATCCTTGGCTTCACAAAAAGACGGTACATTGACGTTTTCTCCTTCTGGTTTCCTGTCATACCCGGTACCTCTGATCTTTACCAGACGGAACGGAGAAGCACGTGGGCGAGAAAGCTGCCAGATCGTGAGGTTAAGATGGCTCAAATCATGATACAAGATGTCATCCCTCGTGCCTTTCAATTTCATCGGGACACCGGACAAGACAGAACGGCGCCTGCCTTCGTTCGCTGCAGCGCCATCGAGCAAATGCCTCGGCGTTAAAGTGCCAACGTTGTCTGTGAACGTCCGGTACTGGCACTCCACACCGGTTGGATCGTCAGAGATCGCCCTCGATGATGACCACAAATATCCTAGCGTTCGTCAACTTCGGCCGAGGTGGCGGTCGCGATGCTAAGGCGTTGATCCGTTCTCAGAGGACGAAGGATTCCGACCCTCGTGGCTTGACATGAACAGCAATCAACCCCTCTTGGCGATCGGAAGCTCCGGAGATGATGCCACTACTCAAGTAGCCACGCGAGTTGCATCGCAATGCTGTCCAACCGACTTCAATGACATAGATCAGCGTGCCCTTGGAGTGAGCGCAGGGAATTCAGGCGACGAAAATATCTTCAGACTGCATGTGGGCTTCAGGGGCAAAAAGAGACGTGGGTAGCCTGTCATGCATATTTTTGTATTCGAGGTTCAATGCAATCGTTGATGAATCTGTGTGTGAACCAAACGTTCGCGTCGAGCCGATTAGTGGCGACGGCCAGTGGGGGTCAGACGGATTAAAACCAAGACACAAACCTTATTGTTTCTCACTCCTGTGCAAGGGAAATCTTGGAAGCGAAGAACTGCACCAGCGCTCGTGTACGGACACTGGATGTATCAGCATGAGGCTTTAAACGCTGAAGGCGCCAGGTTAAACCTTGTAGAGCGCCCTATCACCTAACTAACCATCGCCTCACAGAAACTCGAAGAGGTTTAACGAGGCACCACCACCGCATGTCAGTAGTTTTACTCGAGACTCCAAGACTCACTGCCAGTGCTATGTTCTTTGTTTGACAAACGTAAAAACGTGCTGGATAAAAAAGTTATTTGACAGAACACCAGCCATTAAACGGAGAACACGTCGGAAAGAAACGGGTCCAGCTGGGGCATATTCGGGATGTCAACTTGAAGGTTCCAAGGCACGCGAGCCACAGTGTCATAGGGCATGGACAGGGAGTGATGGTACGGTACCCACGAAGTGCGTGGCCAAAACTGACAGATAGATCGGAATGACCGCTAGCACTGCAGTCGTCGTGGCGAATTGAGGCCAGGTGGGATTTCGAGCCAACGTCCAGGTATTATTTGTCCTTCCCATTTTTGGGCTGAGAGTTCAACGTTTCTGTACACCCGGAATTACTCGGAGACGGTTGGTCGCCACACCATTCCCAGCCCTGGCCAAGGGTCTTGCTTACGTTCAGCACGTGCGTCGATGTTTACCGCCTACTCGAGTGGCCTCCGAGACGTTTATCTCTAATCAGCATTTTCTTCGAGGTACTATGCTCAATTCGGGCTGCACAATTAAATGCTTGAGAGGAAAAGTAAACGAGGATAACATAACATACTTGTGCGTCCCTGGCGAACAACGACGAAACGGGCGCCAAGCTGCTCAGGATCTTGGCTGCTTATGGTTTTAGACCTGCGCATCAATTGGCGGTGCGCTGTTTCTATGTTCGGTCATCCAAAAAATTGCTCATGGGACTGAACCGATAAAGTATTTAATGCCCGTCAGTTTTTCACGATCGAGTCAAGATCCGTCGCTCGTCTTCAAGGGATCACTTCTCGTCCATGTCCCGTGCCGTCAATCCATCCTACTCACCTGCGTCCGCCTCTCGCCATAGCAAGGTCGAGTCGCAGAGGCTCTATCGCGAAAAGGAAGGCGAATGCTTCAATGCACTTCGGGACATCATCAACGAACTCACTGGGGAGGAGCTACAGACACGGCAAGAGATCCTGCGGAAAGGTGTGTGCATCGTATGTCACCTTGAAGAATGGGGTTACTAACCAGACGAAGCCATTTATCTCTTGACTACTTCAGAAACGAAGAAACTGAGAGAAGCCAATGTTGTCCATCCAGCGCCGTACAATCCCAGTACCGAGCAGTATGCTGCAACACCAGTTTGCATCGGTACGTTGGTCTGATAACATGCGATCAATGTGCTCAGTCAAGTTTAGGACATTCCCACGAGTTACCTGAGTGGTCCCATGGCCAGTGGCAGCAGCCCGCCGTCGGGTTCGATACAGAAGTGGCCTACCATCATGTTCCCCAGTCTCACAGCCAACAGCCTCATCTCTCGTTCAACCCCGACTACCAGGCCGGTTACTGGGCATACCCATCCTAGACCCTAAATATCTCGGCCTGTCGATGCTATCTATCTCTTCGTCTTTTTTTCCAGAACTGTAGCCTTATTATATTCCGTCGGTATGTATCATAGGATAATTTATTCGACCATAGACCACCCTAGTTGTTCAATCGGAAGTTCGTTATCTATATCACGTCTTCGTATTAGTGTACTGTACTAGTAATTGCTGTATCAGCTTAGTTGTGGGAATGAACGACAGAGTTTGTTGTCCCCATGTCCAAGTCCAACGCGGCGTACGAGCGGCTACCGCTGCACTCGGTCTCGGATTCAACGACTCGTTCTCGTTCTCGTTCTCCACCGCGCCGCCGCTCGTCTCACAGGTTCGGCTGGTCAGCTTGGTCAATACGCCCTCGAATACTTTTCACAGCGCTCAAAGTCATCGTCCCACTTCTCGCCATTGCCGTCCTCAGCGGTCTCTTCCTCTATGAACCCCATATCGAACTTGCTTTCTACTCCCGCGAATGGATACAGCAAGAAATAGCACCCGTAGAGCCTCTCTTGGGGTGCTTCGACCCCGACCGCGTTAGCCCACACTACAACGTCTCCAAGTATGTCTATGGCCCTAAACGCACAGAAGTCCACGCAGGCGTGCCCATGCGATTCGACATGGATTGCTACGACTTTGCAGCCACCATCCAGTCGCCACCCCCATCACACGAGCCCGCATTCGTACCCCCCAATGACCGCGTCCACTATCACACTTATTGGCGCGTCGACCTCGCACCGTTTGACGAACGACAAGAATACATGCTCAAATCCTTTTTTGCGACCCAAAACGTTCACAACGTCCGCTTAATCATGTGGTCTAACGGGGACCTCGGCGTCAACTCGATCCTCCGAAACTATCTCGCTCGGTTCCCAGATGCGTTCGAGTTGCGCGTGGCCAATATCAGCATGTTGGCGCGGGGAACGCCGCTGGAAGGGACGAGCTTGTTGAATTTAAACGACAAGAAGGCGTGGATAGACGGGGATCTCGTACGGCTGTTGGTCGTGTGGACCTATGGCGGCGTATGGATCGACATGGACTCGCTCCTCACCCGGGACCTCGCACCCCTCCTCGAACACGAATTCGTGACCCAGTGGGATTGCTACGGTACGTCTCTCTCCCCTCCCCAGCTTGTCGTACCGACGCCGTTCCTTCGCATGCAACAGACAAGCCATATCTAGCGCTCAACGGCGCCCTCATGCACTTTCACAAACACTCGCCATATCTCTGTGAGGCGTTTCACGTCATGGCCACCTCCGCCCCTCCCCGCCCACGCTCGACCGACTGGGGCGCGCTCCTCTACCTCAAACTCTGGCGGCGGCTCTTGGCGGCGCACGTCCCCCCCTTTAAGATTCTCCCGTTTTGCTTTAGCGACGCGCGCGCCTGTCGGCTGGACAATCGACTTCCGGACCCGTTCGAACCCGATCGGTCGAGCGGGCGGTGGACGATGGGGTTGGGGTTGGAGGCGGGTGGTGGGCTGGATCAGACGCTGCACAAGGTGTTTTCGGTCCATTTGCATAACCAGTGGGACAAGGCGTTTCCCAAGGGCGGGTGGGTGGAGAGATTGTTGTTGGCGCGGTATGAAGAACGGTTGGACGGCGCAGGAGAGACGGGCGTGGGCGATGGGGTGGTGGATGATTGGTGATCCCCAGAGAGGAAGGTGTGGTTAACGGGATTGCCGCGCGAGGGGGGTGGTGCTGATGGGGATTTTACTGGATTGATCTCGACCTCGATGATTATGGTACACTGACGCTGGGTGTAATGCCACACTGCTTCCGATATTACTGGCTAGCACAGGCATGGCCTCGATCGATCGAGCAAGTTCGGGTCACTTCGCCGAGGCTCCAGCGAGGATGTTCCTGTTTAATGAAGCAACAGGAAGAAATGTGGGCATCATGAACAGCAAGATGTTATATTGACATCACCGTCGCATTCGTACATGAAATGGCGGCGAGCCAAGGGACAGGCACCGCCCCTCGTCCAATCATTCCACGAACCAGAATAGGCGCAATGGAGCAGCACAGCGACATCCAATCTACTGACACGCCAGCAACTAGCAGCCATGGCCTAGGGAGTACTCGCACCAATCAACTCCTCCAGCTTCTCGACGTCCATACCAGGCATCCGAGGTACGATCCTGCATCCAAACGGAAGCGGATGTCTGTGCATACAGCATCGACTTGAACGTCACGTCCGTTCATAAATATGTCCTACTCACACAGCGATGCCACCGGAAAATTTGGGCTCCACAGGGATCTCCACCCCGTTCTTGTCCACGGGTTTCAGGATCTTGAACACGGCGAGTACCTTGGCAATCACTGCCCACACGGACAGGTCCGCAAAGTGTCGCCCGACGCAGATCCGTCGTCCGAATCCGTACGCGATGTGTTCCGTGTCGTCGGGTTTCAACGAGCCATCGTCGTTGAGGAATCGTTCTGGTAGGAACGCGTGTGGGTTGGGGTACCTCGACTCGTCGTGAGCCATAGACCTGCGTGAGTAGAATTATCAGGCGTTCTGTGCAGGTCACGGACGGATGTAAAGCATACTGACCACAGGTTCGCTATCAGGAAAGCACCTGCAAGAGGGTGTCAATACAGGCACGATTGCTCGCAGAGAGCATTTGATTTACCCTTTGGAATGTGGTATCCACGATACACATCGTCGTCCATGGCAGCATGAGGAACCGCTGCGTGATTCAAGGGTATTGGAAACGAGCGCTACAAAAAGGACAGAGCGGCTTACACAGCGGGATGGTAGGATTGTATCGGACCGTTTCCCGATAAATGGCGTCTACGAAGGGCAACAAAGGTCGATCGTCCATCGTCGGCAACCTATCCCTACCAACCACATGGTCGATTTGTGCCTGGGCCCTCTCCTGTGCGGTCGGGTTCAATACCATCATAAGAAAGAACGTCATCAAGA
>JBBPKI010001912.1:0-10236 GCA_038089155.1 Nevesoporus exiguus
TGTTCCTTATAGTGGTTATAGTGATGATAATGGTGATGATGGTGGTGAAGGATTGAATGCAACTTGCTGTCTTTGTTGATCCTGCTCATACTGTTCTGCTGATTGCTGACTATACTCCCTCAAAGCCTCCTGAGAGAACTGTCTGACTTGATCAACAGAAAGATGTTCTTGACCCATATGTTCCTCCTCTTGTTGATATATAGCCTGTTGTCTTTGATGGTCCTGTTCCTGCTGTCCAAGAATCAATTGCTGCTTCTCAAGCAATCTCTGTTGATTGAACCATTGTTGATCCTGAAAGTGTTGTTGTGCCTCCAAATGTCTTTGATTTTCCATTTGTTGTTGGTACAATGCCTGTTGTCTTATTTCATTCATCCTTTGATAATACAGCTCTTCTCTTGATTGTTGTAATCTCTGTTCCTCAGCAAGTCTTTGCTGTGCTAATGCTTGCTCATATTGCCATTGTATGAGATTCTGCTGTACTTGTAATTGATGCAAGTTCCCTTGTTTCTGATGCTCCATAAGCTTCTGTCTAATCCATTGAAGATGATCCTGTTCCTGTTGACCCTGATTGAATCTTGAATCCTCAGGCTCAACTTGAAAGTTAATGGTATGTTGATAAATTTGTGGAACAGGAGGTGGTGGAAGTGATAGGTTGGAGGGTCCAGCTTGTGGAGGAGAATGCACAGGTGCAACAGAAGTAGTAGAGTTTGGATTAGGGTTGCGTCTCTGATTTCGCTGCTGCTGATGACATTGTTCAAATTGTTCCTCCAAGTGAGCAGTATAATTGATTCGTGGTCTAGCTTGTGGAAGTGGAGGTGGTTGAAATGGTGGCTGTAAAACAGGAGAGATATGAATAGATGGAGGTGGATTTTTATGTTGATGATGATATGCTTGTTGTGCATCATGATAAGCAATCCGATGATGGGGTATGCTAGAATATTGATAAACAGGAACAGGAACATGGTTCTAGTATTTATTATTATATTATACCCCTTAATAATAATTTAACTACACTTACAATCAATGCAGGAGGTATGTTGGCAGGCAAACAATGGAATAGAGGAGAGCCAAGTTGTTGTTGATGTTGATCACGATCAATATGGCGAGCAGCTTGTTGGGCACACTGAGGAGAAGTGGGAGGAGTAGATCTAATAATGATATTTATATGGGTATGACATGTACATATTGATAACAATACTTACATCTTGAGGAAAAAGAAAGGTTGGTGACCTAGGAAATCTACTACTGCTACTACTACTACTATGGTACGTTACAGGATGCTATTTAGATTTCTACCTCCCATGTGCTGTGGGGTTTAGTGAATCACCTAAATAAAGCTCAGCCCACTGGATAAACCAGACAGTCATCTCTTCGCAAACCAGGCACAACCCCGGCACGGACTATCACTTCCAAGTGGAAGGACTGAGAAAACCATGGATGACAAAAGAGAAGAGGTGGAGTTCCACACTTCAAACACCAGACCTAACTGGACTTGCCCCTAAAGGCGGCAGGCATATGTACAGTGACTCCCAAAACCGCTGCAATGTTTGACTATTTTGCACTACTGGAAGTGTAGTAAGTGCAGGTGTGGGGGAATCGCTTAGCTTTGGTTGTGTTAAAGGTAGGGGGCACCTCTGGCTATCTGCTGATCAAGAAATTACATAATTTGGTTCAGGGGTTGCTGAGATATGGGCATTTTAAAATAACAATACCATTGCAACGGTTTTGTCACTTTTGTCAAAGAATAGGTATTTCTGATATATCAGTACTTGGTATAGCCTCCTTTTGCCTTAAACACTGCCTGAATCCTCTTAGGCATGCTTTCAATCAATCCCCAACACTCTGCAGCTGATATCTTCTCCCATTCCACTTGAACCCTTTCCCAAAACTCCTCCATTCCCTTAGGGGGATGTTCATACTCTGCAAGCTTCCTTTTGAGACAAACCCAGGTATGTTCTATAGGGCTCAAGTCAGGAGACTGTGTAGGACATACCATGGTCCTAAATTCCTACTCCTCTAGCCACTCCTTCACCTTTCTACAGGTGTGCTTGGGGTCATTGTCCTGCTAAAAGATGATGTTGGAAGGATCAAGACCATAGTACTCCAAGGATTTCTGGAGTTCATCCTTCAAAATTTAAAGGTATAGGTCCCCATCCATCCTGCCATCAATCTTGGCAGCAAATCCAACTCCATACCAGATCACACAGCCCCACATCATCAGAGATCTTCCTCCAAACTTGACCGTTCCTTGGACTAGCCTGTCACTAAGCCCTTCTTCTGACTTTTTCCAAGTCCATTTGCACCCATCTGACCCTAGGCAATTAATTTTGGTCTCATCTGACCATACCACCTTCTTCCAGTCCTCTATAGTCCAATCTCTATGAGCATAGGCAAAGTCCAAATGTGCCTTGTGATGTTTGGCAGAAAGAAGAGGGTGTTTGGATTTGACTACAGCTTTCATATCAGCCTGCTTCAGCTGGCAACAAACTGTATTGGGATGCAGAGGCTTGTTGATGATATTGGACAAGGTTTTGGTGACTTGAACAGCATTTTCAGCTTTGCCAGTGGTGATAAGATGGATAGCATGGTGGGTATTGGTTGGAGAAAGCTTGCTTGGACAACCTCCAGTAGACTTTTGGAGCTCAGAATGCTCCTTGGAGTGAAGTCTAGCAATGGTAGAGTTATAAATACCAGTAGCAGATTCAATGGCATGAATGGAGTGGCCAGAATTGAGCATAGTAAGAATGGTGTTCTTCTGAGTGGTAGAGAGGGATCACATAATGATAGTTGATGAAAATAAAGGGGTGTGTGAACTTTTTCAAACTCAGATAAAACACTTATATGTGTACCTTTGTTTGTATTGCAAAATATTGACAAATATCTCTTGATTAACAACAATCACATATTTCATATCAAAAGTGACAAAACCGCTGCAATGGTATTGTCATTTTAGAATGTACATATCTCAGCAACCCCTGAACCAAATTATGTAATTATTTGATCAGCAGATAGCCAGGAGTGTCTTCTATCTTTGGCCTAACCAAAGCTAAGCGATACTCCCACGCTTGCACTTACTACACTTCCACTACTACAAAATAGTCAAACATTGCAGCGGTTTTGGGAGTCACTGTAAGATGTGAAACTCAGATACATATTGATGCAAGTCAGAGACTGTGTTTTGTTGCAATGCGACAAGCTTTTTCATGGTGTCTGCAGAGGAATCTACAAGCCTGAAAGCCACCTGGAAAGCAGCCTTGAAGTCCTTGTACAATATTCCAAAGGAGGGGGAGACTGGTTCATAGCCTCCTGGCAAATAACAGTGGCCCAAGCAAGGGCAGAATCTTTCTTCTTATAAGACAGGGCAAAAGTGATCTGTCTGTTGTCAGTGGAGTAGATCTCCTTGTTGATTAGGAGATAAGTGTCAACAGAGAGCATCCATGACTCAGCTGTAGAGGAATCTCCATTATAATCAGCAGGAATGCCAATCTTGATATCAGTGGGTTTGGAAGACATTTCTTCATCAGAGTCTTTGTAATCAGAGGGATCTGGGGAAGGAGGACAACAAGGGGGTTATGGCTGGATGGGTTGGATAGGGATAACAGGGGTTGGGGCAATATAGGCTGAAAGTGATAGAGCAACAGACGTATTGTGCTCAGAATGATGTACTATCTGGGTGGCAGGTGCAACCCAAGGATCAGAGGAGCTTCCAGGTCTGATGGCAGGTTCTGGATCTTTGACTTCAATGGGTTCAGGCTCAGAGGACTCTCCTCTAGCAGCAGCTCTTCAGAGTGATAGTTCTAGTAAAGTGTTATGATGATGCGGTGTTTCAGGGGGATAGTTTGGGTTTGGCAACCCAGTGATGGAGCACATCCATTTGGGCTGCTGGTGACAAGAGTTCTTTGGGAGGAGGCACTCATGAAGAGGCACAACGTCTTACAAGGACTAAAGGAGAAAAAGAGAACTGTTGAGGCAACAGTTCAGGCAGGAGCAAGTTCAGAGTAGATGTGGATTACACAGGTCTAGCTTGAGGTTTACAAACAATGTAGCTAGTTACTTATATAGTCCAAGGAGATATGCATGGACCAAGATGAGGGTAGGCATAGATGACAATAGAAGGAAGAAGAAGGTGAAGGAACTACTGTGGGTGGCTATGAGGACAATGACAGCATGCAAGAGAATGCTGTTAGGAGGTAATTGTCTGAATGAAGATGAAACTACAGAGTATAGAGTGAATCAGAGAAGGGAGACTTAAAGATGATCATGAAGTAGATATACTTCCCATGAGGGAATGGATATTGAAAGGGAATGCAGATGGTAAGAAGGAAAAGATGTGGTATAATAGATAAATTTGTAACAGACAGATGCACATGAATGCAGCCAGAAAACAAGGCCCCTAAAGGAGAATTAATTCCAAATCCCATCCCAGAAGGTCCATGGAAAAACATATCTGCAGACTTCATTACCAACCTTCCCCTATCAAACACTTACAACTCTGTTCTAGTCATAATAGACCAATTCTCAAAAGAGGTGGAATTTATGCCCACAAATAAGACAATCACAAGCTTAGGAACAGCTAAGCTGTATAGAGACTATGTCTGGAAGCATCATGGTCTCCCTAGATCCATCATTTTGGATAGAGGACCACAATTCACTTCCCAAGTAATGAAAGATCTTGGCAAAATGCTATATATAGATTTCACTACATCCACAGCATTCCATCCCCAAACTGATGGGCAGACAGAAAGGGTCAACCAAGATCTACAGGAATAACTTTGGCTCTTTACAGCTGAAAAACAAGACAAGTGGGCAGAATGGCTTCCCCTGGCACAATTCTCATATAATAATTGCCAAAATTCAGCCACTAAGAAATCCCCATTCAAAGTCACCAAGACTTACAAACCAAGGATGGGTATTGAATCCATCATTACAAAAAATAAGACTTCCTTGTCCTTCAGACAAGACTTCTCTAAGATGCTTGAGCAAGCTAGAGAATCTCTTGAAAAAGTTCAACTCTCAATGAAAAGGATAAGCACCACACCAAGGTTCTGTTAAACACTGGGGACAAACTCTGGACTAACTCTGGACTTCAGAGTTAGGTTAGTCAAACAGAACTTGGCTTCACCTTATGTGGTGCACCCTTGCAGAAAGTCCAGTGTCCTGAATTTGCAGAGGATCAGAGTTTGGAGAAGAGCCTCAGACTCAAGACAAGAGGAGAACATCTGATTAAAACAAGGTTAAGTTGAGATTCAAACTGAGGTATCTACAGACAGAAGTAGAGACTTTATATACTAAGAGAGATGAGATCAGGTAAGTCTTCAATGTGTGCAGGCACAGAGGTAACTATGTAAGTGAAATGGAAGTCAAGATAAGACATTGAGATGGAATGGGAAAAGAGATGTCAAGATGAAATGGAAACACAGATGTCATAGTGGAACATACTGAGAGATGTCAAGATAGAACATAATGGAAAAGGTCTGAAGTCAAGGTCTATGATATTGAGTGAGAATGAACCAGAGGATCAACAGAGTTGGTCCAGAGTTGAGTATGTGCATGTGACCGGAGGAACTGATCTGGAGTTGGTCTGAAGTGACTGGAGTTGGATGGGATATGACAGGTTCTAGAAATGATAGTCAGAGATATATATGGTCTGGTTATCAACTGAGAATATCAAGCTAAACCAGGCATCCAGGAAGCTCACAGAGTGCTGGATCAGCCCTTATGAAATCTTATCATTCACAGGACCCAATACCATTACTCTCAAACTTTCCTCCATCCTGTGAATTCACCCCACTGTAAATGTCTCAAGAGTTAAGCCTTATAAATAACACCTTGTGAATCACCCTGTCATTGCCCCAGGACCCATTGTGGGCACACAAGAAGGAATTCCTGAGTTCAAAGTTGATTGTATTGTTAATTCTCCACTTAAAGGAAGATCATTGGAATTCTTAGTACACTGGAAGGGCTATGATGAGAAAGACTGTTAAACTAAGTCCAGATGAACTCTGATGAACCCCAGAGCACCAGAGTTGACTGGGCAAGTGGGACTTGGCTTCACTGTATGTGGTGCACCCTTACAGCAGATCCATTGTCCCAGATTTACAGACAGTGTAATGGTCGTGGTTTCCTATTACCTACAACTGCCTTCTACCTCTGGGCTATCGGCTGACCTAGACTGGGGAGGCACTCACAGAGAGGTGCAATGTCCCTGAATAGGTGTAGAAGGGCCTGGGTCAGTGGGGTGACTCCTTGGAGTTGGCTGACAACTGTTCCGTCTTGTGGAATGTGCTCAACTAGCAGGGCGACCCACAAGAGGGTTTGCTATCGATAAGGGATGGACCTTCGCTAGGTCAAAGGAAGTACTCTGGTAGAGTACTTGGCCACTCTCCTTGATAAGGCAGGCAGGGACTGGAGCTCTTCTCCTTGGATAAGGCAAGTGAAGACAAGTGGAGTGAGCAGGCAATAGTTAACCACAAAGGATGTTAAGAATTGGCTAAGGTAGCCACTACTGTACATGGAGGTTTAAATAGTGTCTAACTAAGAGAGGCTGCACCCACAGCCAGAGATGGTAACCATCTATCAAAGATGGATGAGAAGGTAATGCATCACCTATCAAAAGATGGTGATCAAGAATGCTATGCCAAAGATATCAAAGAAGATGGAAGTTGCAAAGTCTGAAGCTATAGTAACAGGATCAGGTGGATGTCATCTGTGTACAGGATGACTAGGTATGGAATGTATACTTCCCGTGTGACTGGTCCCTCCCAAAGTTGAAGAAGAAAAATAAGTAGGAGGTGACCATGAAGAAACAAAACTGTAACAGACAGAGAGTTGGAGGTTGGAGGAGGGTTGAAGGAAGTTGCTCAATGACTTGGAGGGGTCAGAGGAGGAGAACATCAAGTTAAGTTGATATTCAAACTAAGGCAAATACATGGCATAGTCTACAGAGTTTATATATGGAGGAGAGGAGTGGATGACTAAGTCTGGAGTTGGAGGGAAATATATACCATAGGAGTTTGGAAGTAAGTATACTGGAGCACAGCCTTGGAGCTGTGCTCCTAAGCAAGCACTGGTACCAGAGTTGTGTCTAAGTGGAGGAAGCAGTACAAGATTAGTAATAAAGTTCTATCATAAGAAAGGAGTTATAAGAGGTTACTAATGTCAGAGTACAAGTACAGAGTCAAAGAAAGAATACAGAGAAGTCACCAGAGTTGTGAGCAGAATTGGTCCAGAGGGACTGGAGTTGGGTTCTGGGTTTTGGAATATGACAGTATCCCCCTCCTAGGCCTGAACCCTTGAAGGCCATTGAGGATTGAGTGACACTGTTTGAAAAAAGTGTAGGGGGTTGGGGATGACAAGGAGGCTGGAAGATTCCTGGGTGAAGTGGTTGGCGACTGGGATTAAGTGGAGTGAGGTCCAGGCTTGTCCAGGTACTGGAGGTGGAAGTCCAAGACAAGCTCTGAAGTGTGGCCCAACTCCGTTGCAAGGAGCCAAGAGGTTTCTTCATCAGTACCTTCATATCCAGAACAATGGACAAGATATAGTAATTTGCAATTTCTGTGTTGATGGTCTATCTTTGAGTTGAGGATTTCAGAGATTTCATACTCCAGCTCACCATCAACCTCAACTGGAGGCAGAGGCAGCTGAGTATGGTTTGGAATGGTATTGGGGACAGAGGGTTCTGTTGGCAACCTAAATCTGCTAAGGCTTTGGTCACTACTAACTAGGCTTGCTGGAGACAAGAGGATGATTTAGGGGAATCAACCAGGACTTGACTGAAGTCCAGTTGTCGTTTGGATTCAGAATATATACTACTACAGGTGTTTATGGCAGGTCTGGGAATACTGACTAATGTACTATGTCATTAATGATGTCATGGTCTAGAATAGCAGAGATTAAGGAAGCATGCATGATAAGAGTCTAGAACGAATGTGAATGAAGTGAAAGTGTTTGATCTAGACTTGATCAGGTGACATGTCCCATGGTCATGTGATAGTTGTCATGTGATTTGATAAGATAAGATAAGCGGTGAAATTATGACAGGTTCCAGCTGGGAGATATGGAAGACTGGATGGATGAACTTCATGTTCTCCAGAAGTCAGAGGGTGAAGGAGAGGGTGCCTGCCTGAGCAATGATTTCATATGGACCTAAGCTTTTCTTGGAGAGTTTCTTAGAGGGTCTTGTGGAGCAGAAGTACTTTGCCTTGACAAAAACCTGGTCACCAACTTTGAAGTCTGGTGCCGGAGTTCACTTGGCATCCACAGGTCCTTGATATCATTGCTGGGTGAGGACAATTTCCTCTTGAAGGAACATATGAAGTTCATTGAGGTCAATGGAGTATTCTCAGGCTCAGGTGGAGGTGAGATCACATTCAGGGTGAATGGAGAGGTTGGGGTGATATCCTTTGTTGGCAAAGAACAGGGAGACTCCTGTAGTAGTGTTAGGGGTATCATTGTATGTGAACTCCACAAGGGGCAGGAGTTTGGACCAGTTATCTTGCTGGTAGTTACAATATATTCAGAGGTACTGTTCAAGAGTCTAAATTTATCCATTCTGTCTGTCTGTCACCCTCCAGATGGTATCTGGAGGTGAAGTGGAGTCAGATGTCTAAAATCTTGCCAAGTGAGCAGAAAAAATGGGAGACAAACTCCAAGCCTCAGTCAGAGGTAATGTGTGAGGGAACTCTATACTTGGAGAACACATGGAGTAGGAAAAGTTTAGCTAGCTTCAGAGATGTCACCTTATCATCTGTCTGGATGAATATGCATTGCTTGGAAAGCTGATCCACAACAACTAATATAGTGGTGTGTTCAGAGGACATAGGGAGTTGTTCAATGAAGTCCATGGAAATGAAGTTCTATGGCTTCTCGGGGATGGGGAGTTGTTTCAAGAGCCCATAGGGCTTATGTCTGGACACCTTGGCATGAGTGCAGGCAGTACAGGACAAGACGTATTCCTTGATGAATGTCCAGATGCCTGGCCAGGTGTATTCATGGCAGATGAGCTCTAAAGTCCAGTTTTGTCCAAAGTGACCAAAGAGCAGATGATCATGTTTGTAACAGAGGACTTGGAGGTGCAGGTCATCAGCATCTGAGATGTAGATATGACCATCAAGGTGTAAAAAGCCTTTAGAGTCGATGGACCAATGGAAGTTGGAGGGTTTGGAGTTGGCCATGTGAATGGTGGTGATGGGGTTGGAGGGGAGAGTGGACAGGATGTCATTGTGGAGGGACTCCAGATTGAACAACATACTGGCCTGGAGGACTGGAGTTGCAAGATATGTTGCCCTGAGGTATGATGCAAGTTGCTCTTGGGTGAAAATGAGTCAGAAGTTCTGTGGGTTAACCTGAGCATAGTCCCTATCCACCTCTTTGGGATAGATGTCCCAGTGTCTAGTGAGGGAATCAGGCTTTGCACCTAAACATCTGGGGAAGAAGTGGATGACCATGTTGAACTGAGAGAGTAACTCTGACCACCAGGCTTGATGCTGGGTTAGAAGTTTTGTGGTGGCAAAATATTCCAGGTTCTTGTGGTCCATCATGACATCAATCAGAGTTCCAGAGCCCTCAAGGTAGTGCTACCAGGTCTGGAAGAACTCATGGATGGCCAGTAACTTCTTGTTGTGGGTGTTGTAGTTGAGTTCTGGAGCAGACAAGGCATGGGAGTAGTATCCTACTGGACAGATTTCTCTGTCTGGACACTGGATGGACAGGATGCCAGCGATGGCATAGTTGGAGGCATTAGTTTTGACAATGAGAGGGGAGTCAAGAGCCCAGTGGGTAAGGATTGGAGTGGATGTGAAAGCATCCTTGAGGCATTGGAAGGTGGAGCAGTATGCTTCTTTGAAGTTCCACAGAGTGCATTTGTGGGTCAGGTGGGTGAGCAGAACAATGAGGGCCAAGTAGTCTGTGATAAAACATCTGTAGAAGTTGGCAAATCCAAGGAAGGACTGTATGTCCTGGACCTTCTGGGGTTTGGGCCAATTGATGATGGCCTTCACCTTCTCAGGGGATATGGAGAGTCCAGACAGAGAGAGCCTGTATCTGAGGTATTCAGTGGAGTTGGTGGAAAACTCACACTTCTTGGGCTTGGTGTAAAGTCTATGTTTTTGGAGACACCAGAGTACTTCCCAGGCATGCTGTTTGTGTTTGGTGTGGTCCTCAGAGAAAATGAGGATGTCATCAAGATAGACGATGACATAGACATAGAGGAGATCAGTGAAGACTGAATTGATGAAC
>JBBPKI010001913.1:0-10236 GCA_038089155.1 Nevesoporus exiguus
GAAGAAAAAGAGGGCGAGGTGCACGCAACACGTGGGTGATGCGCCCATAACAGGAATCCCACATGGGAGAAGCGAGCGAGGCGAAATAGGCGACGCAGGCGACACCAGCCGTTCAGACGCGAAATACGCGAAATACGCGAAATACGCGAGCTACGCGAAAAAAGCGGCGCATATCGGTGATCGCAGCGCAGTCACAGCGTCACTGTCACCCATCGCCCGTTAACTCTTTAGATAGATAGATAAGCCTCAGCATCAATGTAGAGATATGTCGGTAGTATACAACGTCTGGATCTGATCATGAATCATGATGTCCGTGGGGTGGCAGCGCAGCACTCGGTTGCCTATTATGGTAAGTCGCGCCTCAGCTATGGAAGCGCGCTGGACTTCAATCGACTCTGAAGCCTCTGCCTTCCCATTTCACGGGCTGGAATCGCTTCCCCGCCTTCTATGGTTCATGTGCAACGTATCCTGTCGCTCAAACTTGCCAGATATCGCCTCGATGTGGCCGTATTAGTCGGTGAGTGGATCTGGGGTGACTGACCTCTCTAGGTCATGATTTCATTCGTCCTCGACGACGTGGTGGGTTGCCATACTCGGCGGGCAACCATGGATGACAAGGAGGTTGTGTTGGTGGCCTAGGTGTGTTTCTCGTCTTGTAATTGTACCGCTCATGCTAACATGCCTCCTCAGCTAGTGTCCCCGTTTCGAGTCGTTTCAGCTCACAGCACGCGACGCTTGTTACGCCGTCCATTCCTCAGTGTCTCCCATGGTATCAGATGCCATTCGCATTGTTTTTGCGCTCCGAATTGTGCCAGACGGTTCTCAGAGCCTCCTTGACCACTAATTGACCACCTTGGCCTCTACCTCTACGTAGCGCGTTCGCTCCCGGGAAGTGCTTGGTTCTAACCTCCTTTGGACGTTCCTGGTAAGTCTGGAAACTTCTCTGTACTGCCGCTTGGCCGCCCGGGTCGTGTAGCTCGTCCAGTGTCCTCTGAGGTGGGTCTTCCTCTACAGGCACTACCCTCCACTCTAAACGTTCCTGGACGTGTTCTAACACGTCTGGCGGCTTCATCTGCCTGTTCCTGACGTTACTGCGATTTCCTGACACTCTTGACGCGTCCGCTTCATCTCTGGTAAGTCGGTTTTCAGAGCTTGCCAACTTCCTTCTCTCCCGTACAACCTCGTTGGCCGTCATATCCACCTCCATGGACCTCTTGTCCCTCGACGTTGTCGAGGGCGTGACGATGACAAAAAGACCTGCACACCGTATGACTAACGCTTCATTTAGCACCTGGGGATCGTCGGATCGTCTTGCTTGCGTTTGTGACCGCTACGACTAATATATTATTCGTTGGTATACCATGGTAGTACTACTTCGGATAATATACTACTCTTGCTTCAGCACCTGCCCTCGTGGCTCGTTCGCTTGTAACCCTGCACACAACCATTTCGACCTTGGCGGAAATCTCCCTCCGCGGACAGCACCGCCACGCGCGTGTCAGGGGATTGGTCTGATTGGTCACGTCGGCCGCGTCCGACCGACGGGGTTCAAATTATTGGTCGATTGGTCGACCAATCGACCCCTGCGCATGCCGAGTCTCTCCAGGCCTCGCCCTTGCTGGAGCAGAACGACGGTTACACAAGTGCAAGCTCGCGGAGTCCTTCAATCCCAGTGGTCCAACCTGGAGGCATAACTCAGAACTTCGCTACCCGTGGCATCACACGCAGGATGGAGTTTATTGCCAGTGCTTAATAACCAATTCTCTGTCCTCGGTTGTAGTTCCGCTTTGACGATCTTACATTCGGCGGTGAAGTTGGTGTATAGCTGGTAAGCCCAGCAACCCGCACATACTGCACTCTAATGCCTAACGATAACCACAACCCCAATATCAATCCCGTTACTGATACTTAAGGCTACCAGTACTTGAACCCGGCTCTCTAATTTAAAGTAAATAATAAGGTGTTCTAGCGAGTAAGTCATATATATTACTTAAAAATCTCTCTCATAGTTCTCGCTCTTCATCAGCGATTCCCAAGAACACAACCCAAAGGCAGATGGTAGCCCGTTCCAAGCGTCCTCTCTCCCATCCTCGATCTCCCTATGACAGTAAACCATACAGTTCGCGCAGAACCTAGCGTCCCATCGGGGGTCCCACCGCATGAATGGGTCCCGGGAGCTAGGCCGATCTGGGCACCACAACTCCGTGATCGTGGCGAAGTTCCCCAAGACACATTTGATTTCATCTATGCAGCACAGTCGCGGCCTCTTTAGCCAGCCAAAGGTAAGAGATCGCAGCTCTAGAAGCTTGTCCCTACCCATGATGCAAGACTTTTGATTGGCAGGCGTGAGATGGTATAAGGAGCCATCGAAGTAGTACCCGTCGAGGATGGCTGTCAAGGGAGACAAACAGACGCAGCGATACATGGCGACGGGCAGCAAGGAGAGCAGCCCAAATTCCCGAGCAAGGTTGATCAACTGGAAATCGTACTTGTCGCGTCCAGTGACGGGATGTTTGAGGTCGGGTGGTAAGAAAAGGAGGGAGAACAGGGACGATGGGTAGCACTGCCTTATCCTCGAACAGGCCTCGTCGAACAGCCAGCGTATTTCGTACTTCCTGCCTAGTTTGAGAAAGGCTGTCAACTCCGAGACGTGTATGGGTGCCTCTGCGGGAATCCGCTGTCTGAGCGGAGTTAGCCTCGAGGGCGGCCCAAGGGTGGGTCAACCACGCACGGTCCTGCGTACAGGGTCTTGAGAACGATTCGAACTTCTGGTGCTGAATCGTGCAACGTCACGACGGGACAACCGTCGACTTTACGGTCCGTTGGCCTGTGGGATTGTGAAGAAGACAGCATGTCGCGGAATATCCTCGAGGCTGCAGAAAGAACACCTCTGTGAACACGAAAGTATGCTTCCCCTACGGCGAGGACGACGTTTCCGTCGGACAACCATGGGTCGAGGCGACGCGGACCCACCACGCTCGCACCGCTTGGTAAGGGCATACGAGAACAGAAACCCAGAGTGGGTGGGGTGAAATCCCAGAGCAGTCGCTTGGGGTGGCTACGCGACTCGGAGGGCATGCCCATAGCATAGGTTTGGCACGGCCATATGCCAACGAGGATGCCTCCAGGTTACCTCGAGTATATCACAGAGCCAACAGCCTTCATGTGACGTTCAGGTACCGAGTGGCCCGGACGACACCTCGGGGAACGGGCCAATGGCGGACCTCAATGCTTAGCTCAGCTTGGCAATCTCCGGTGGTAGCATGGTAATCACTAACCACATGTCGAAAATTCACCCAACTTACTACTGTGCGATTACATTACAAGAGGGCAATACTATCCACAATGCTACACGGCGTTCAAACATTTAATGCGTTGCAATGTTCACACCCAGAAGTAGGCGGGACAAATGTCGTCGTTCGTCTCACTGCCCAGGAGAGATTAGATATCGACGGGACCATCGGCTGCGTCGCAGCGTGCCCTCAACTCCGTGGCCGGTAACATATCTGGAGAGGTGTGTCTCGCCTAATATCACCCTTTTGATGGAAATGCTCAGAAACGGTTTTTTCCTCAAACCCTCTTGGAGGCGCGCCTGCCAGCGGCGATGCAGGGTATGTGGAATTGCTTTTGTCTGATGACGATTCCAAGATTGGCACGATCAGCGCGATCAAACGTTCGCCACTCGATGATTGAGGCCTTGATACCACACATTTGATTCACTGCAATACACGATAACTGAGTGTGGCCTAGTTTATCTTACAGCTACGACGCTCTCCTCATTCCGAGCTTCTGGCAAACCTCTACTGAGGTTCAACGAAGTACCACTTCTGGATTTCCGGAACTATAGGGATTAGGAGGGGTCGGAGAGTAACCTGTAATACGTGCAAACGATGTGAGTATCAATAAACTGTCATCGGTAGCCTCTCCGTACAGGAGAATTGGATTCGCCTGGATTGTCCACAGTCCAAGCCAAGGGGGGAATGAGACCGTTGGTTGCTTGGATTCTGGCGTATTTGAACTGAGATATCAGCGAGATAACCTAAAGAGACAACAGATTGGCACTGACGTGTAAGGTCCACCCTCGGGTCCATCAACGATCCATTCAGCTGGAGCTCCCTTGACGCCGAACACATCTTTACCCTCTTCACGGGCAAACCAATCACCTTCGACATTTTGTACGCCTAGGACGTATTTTCCGTCGCCTTTCAGGCTGACGTTCCACTGCAATAAGTGAGGGTCCAGTCAGCACTACACTCTACCACACAGAGGATAGATGCAAATGTCGTTAATTCCGAGTGAAGAGTAGCAGACGTACGGTTCTGAATGTAGCTTGGGTGAGGACGGGTTGTGCAGGGACACCCCCCAAGTTTACGCCGACCAATGGGCTAGGCGATGCAGCCAATCGGAGAGAATATGTTCCAGGTTGAAGACCACGGCTCATTGCTTTATGGTCAGGAGCTATGTGAGATTGAGATACGAGTTTCTGGGTGCAAACAATACAGACGATCCCTGGCCTTATATCCTCGATTCCGCAGTGGCGCAATCTTGACCATTAAGTGCGCGCTCTGGCACCCTGTCAGTCGCCATCCGTCCTGACAGCGAAGTTCCACTTGTTCCAGGCATACAAGCACCGACAAATAAAGTTCTGGGGTGCTCATACAGCGATATCCATTGGAGAAGTTGGTTGCATTTCGATAATCAGGTACAAAATAGGTACTTCGGATCGATCCAGAGAGCCACGGAAGGCCCGAACACCTTGTAATAGCCATGTTGGGTGTCATTCCTTGGGAGAGGGCGCAACCCATGACCAACTCGATGGATATACTGCGGAGCGGTCAGAGAGAAACACGTTTGACCGTCATCCAATGTCGTCCATCCCTTCTCGCTCGGCACCTAGTTGATAAGGTTTAAATGTCCGCATACGACAGAATCCCTGATAATGTCAGCGGACGTTCGGTGGCACCGAGACCGATCGCGCCCAGGGAGGACTCAGGACGGTCTAATGATGCCGCATAGAAGAGGTGCCTATTCGGAAGTTTTTTGCTCTCACGGATTCAAATCTACCAGGTCCTGCCGTCGCTCGAGCAAAATGGTGGTCAAATGAAAGATCCGATATGATCATGTGCTCTTACCCAGAGATGATCAAGTTGTCACCCTCAAGGCACTCCAACTCTCAAAGTGGTGTTGAGGAACTCCGTGATAGAAAGGATGGTGGAGTAGGGCTTACTGTAAAGAAAATATAAGACGTAGCTGGGAATGGGCGAAAAGCGCTGGGCTCTCCCGAGCTGTGAGGGCGGGTTGCGCAGCGATACAGCGAGCTCGACACCGACCGGCCGCGAGTGATGCAGCAGTGTCGGACGCATATGCGCGCAAGTGTACGTTCGTACACTACCTGTGCAAAGGGATGCAGCGGGCGGTTGCGAAAAGCGCGTGACTTAGTCGAAGGTCACAACTACTGACACTACTACCAACAGGTGTGAGAGGAGCGAGAGAGAAAGAGGCAAGCTTCTCCGATTCCCACGCATAGACCAAATCCTACGCGGGCCACGTGCGTAGGTCACCTCGGCATGATTCGCCACTTGCACGCCTGGGCCATCCCTCCTTGCGTGGCCTAGGAACCTAACCTAAAGATCTGGCCACTGACTCCACATGCTGAAATATCTCTGTCGACAGGCCTATTTTCTGGCTGATTCTTTTTCGCATCCTCTCGTCTACTGGCTTGAAGCTGACTAGGGCACCCCCTGACTAGTCTCTTGCGTTTGATCCCGACCTGGAACCCGGAGCATGTTCGGGTGCCCACGAGCTCACCAGCGTATCGCATGGACACCGAGGTGGAGTCAATTCGATAGATCGATTTGGAGTCACAATCATCCGACACCGCAGTCTCGATTCCTAGTAGACTTCAACCGGTCTTGACAGCGCTCGCAGACCCTAGTTTTGTGCAACGATGAGTTTTAGTACCTACGTCTGGTCAACTTGTGAGTGCGGGTGATCATCATCAAAATGCGGTGCTTCCCATATGCTACCGTCTTGTGGAAGTCTAAGCAGTCTTGGCCCGTGATCGCAGGCCTGATTGCTCGATAAGTCCTCGTCCCGAGTCGCTAGTAGAAATAACTGCATGCATAAGTGTGCACTGTCAAGTCGAGTACCGACCGCGGTGCTTCTCGTCTTTATTCCCTACATTTAAATTCAACGCAATACACGACAACTGCACACAGCCGAGTGGGCCACTTCAAACTACTATACAACGGCTTCCTGTGGCATCAATCTGAACTTTTAGGCACCTTAGTTTTCACGAATGACGGTCCACAACCGGTAGTCAGGATTCACACTGCCGACGGGGGCGAGGATGACCTGTGCAACCATTGGTACGAGTGTCAGCGACGAGGACTCTCCATCGACAGAAATTTGCGCACCTTGCTCTTAGGCTCGACCCCAGTTGTAGTCCAAAACCTGTCATCATCTGGGGATTTGATCCTGGCATATTTCAACTCCGATGTTAGTTAAAGAACATGTCGATTTTTTTTGAAAAAACTTGAATGGATACTAACAGGTACCCGTTCCCCGCGTTGATTATCACCCACTTCGTCCCTTGATTCACGCCCGCGCGTACCACCACTTGTTCACCATCATACGTACTGTACCAAGCCTCGTTCAAAATCAAGTAGCCGTCCCTACCGGTCCACTAGAAGAAAATGTGATCAATGTTCGCCTATCATTTTATCGTACAGGAATGAAAAAGTGAAATGGTGAACCGACAAGTAATGCGAGCAGTTGGCACAGAATGCATAAGAGTAGACCTACATCTCTCATCTCACCGCCGGTGATGACCGGTGCTGTGGGACCCAGTTCCGGGCGAGGAAGGTCAGCACCAATCCAGGGTTCGGGAGGCGCAATAGATTTGATAATGAATTTATGACCGAGGAGATCTTCCATCGCTTGCGAGTGAAGAAAGTCGTGGCGTGAAGTGAAAATTGGACGCAGCTTCTGGGTGAAATAGGCGAGGACAAGACCGAGTTTATAGTTTTTTTTGCCTTTGTGGCTCGGCCTCAGCCGACTATTCGAAGGAGCACGCCAGCCAGTAGAGTTACAGCGGGTCCATGCAGCTATATCTGGTAATGGACGTAAACATCATCATTCGCATCCAACAAAGGAATTCCCCTTGAAGGCCTCCTCAAGACCAGGGGGGACAATACGTGCCCCTAAGTTGACTCCAAGGTTAGAGCTCCCTTCTACCGCACGTCGGGCATAAACGTGTGTTGACTTTGGGGTATAAGGTGGGCAACTTGTCGATGAAACGTGCGATACTGCCGTCACAAGTTTAGTGACACCCACTGGCAAAATGATCTCTTCTATGGTGTGATCGATTCATATCTGAATATGCTCCCGCAGAATGATTATCTGATACCTCATGCTTCTGACGAATCTGTTGCTTAAGCTGGTAGTCCTAGCTAACTGTGGTCCGTGGACAACCAGCCCCACTCACCGATCAAGTTTTCAGAGGTAACTCGATGAAATTTAATAGTTGGAAGAATATTTCTCCGGCGTGGAGCTGATGTATGAGAACCTCGAGACCCCGCTGTACGGCTCGTGTGAGAAGTAAAGTCTCCACATACCCGAGATTCCTTCTTGCATGCTAGATAAGTGCAGCTATTGATCGCCACACGCTACAGGTTCATTCATCAGAATATCGAAATGCGATGCTGCAGGAACAAGAAATCGCTTGGTCACACTCAAGTATTGGCGCATATGCTCACAGAGTTTCAGACGATCCATTGATTCCGATCTTCGGCGTTTCCGTACATCCCAAGCTGATACCTGTGAGTTAGCCAACTTGTCATAAACCAAAGAAAATTATGCCATTCGAGCATCCAAACTCCCAAGGCGCGGAGAGCGCTAGCATGTGCGGAGTATGTATTAGGGAAGAGTTCTTTCAGGGTCAGGGAGACACATACCTCTGTGTCTGTGAGGACCACTACTCCAAAGTCTTACGGCAGTAAGGGTAAACTATTTTAGTAATCCCTAGCCTACCTGCATATGCACTCGGTGTCGTGACGCTTGAAGGCCTCTATATCACACTCTCCTCTCCGTCTTGAGAACGCTACTATAAGGATGCATGTTCGCTGTCTGCGCAGGATGCTGCCGGCATACATTGATCGGAGAGAAGTGACGACCATTTATGAACCAAGCTAAGTGAGGACAAGATATGAAATTGAAGTTGAACACGTCGCGAGTCCAAGACCCTGCTGAGTGGCGCCACGACGAGTTGTTATCCGATTTGTTTTTCCCGTCCCCAATGCTTACCCACGTCGCTCTGTCGGATTTCGAACACTCGAACACTTAGCATATTAAGCTGGTTCTGGGGTCCGAAGAACAAGAGTCGTCAATACCCTTCAAGGAATGAGTCGTAGCTAATTGTTGAAACCGCACCATTGCCATCATATAAGTAAAAAACGAGATTCGATGGTGCACTTACCCATCAGGCTGCCAAAAGCACGTTGGTGAGACTTTCTCGAAGCCAGTGGAGCAACGTGCATGAAGTTGGTATGGTACGGACCTTGCTGGCATGAGAACTCCACGGAATTCCGATCGGCCATCGTACCCGACAATGCTGTAGAGACACCTCTATACTTACATTGACGTACCCGCTTTTCTGTCTGTTTTTAACCAAATTCTCACATCCTAATTTCCGAACGACGCATACTTCCGACTAGATTAATGGATCTTCTTTCGACCACAGGGCAGCCAAAGTTAAATGCGTACCAAGAAGGCTGCTCGCGTACTGTCTCGACTCCTGCATGCCCATCCGATGGATGGGCAAGCTTCCGTACTTTCTTGCAGCCGGTAGTATGAGTATTTGAAATGTGTGCTCATCGTAACTGCAGATCTTGATTATCTGAAGTCACTCGTTCCGCCCCATTGCCAATGCATTTACATACATGTGCACCGGCTGACGCCGAGTACGATCTGGAATGCCTCACATCTGTCTTCCATGCATTTAAATCCGACGCGATACACGACAACTGTACACAGCCTCGATCATCTCATACCATACAACAGCCCCCTGACCTCTGGACCTTCAGGCACCTTAGTTTGCGGGATGGAGACGCCACAGCTGGCGGTCAGGGTTCACGTTGCTAGCGGGGGCGAGAATGACCTGGACATAATGAGTCTGGGTACCAAGGACCTGGATCTCGGTCAAAAGAATTCGCATACCTCCGCTCCGGCCTCGACACCCGTCAGAGTCCAGTATGTGTCATCGTCTGGGGATTTGATACTGGGATATTTCAGCTTGGCCGTTAGGAACACAATACGACAGCAAAAAATATATAGATACCAACCGCAACCCACGATCGTCCTTGATATACTGCCACTTGGTCCCTTCGATCACGCCCGACTGTACCAGCACTGCCTTTCCGGCTCCGTCACTTCTGCTGTAATAACCGCCCAAAACTAAGTAGCCATTTTCGAAGGACCACTATAAGAATACGGGATTAGAATTAGTACATCATTCATCGCACGAATGTGAATCTGGGGCCTGGCAATACGAACAGCGTCGGTGCTGAACGAAAACGAGCAGACTTACATCCTTCAATTCGCCTAAAGTGGTAACTGGCGATGCGCCACCGATTCCATGGGGTGGTGCAGCACCGATCCAGGGTTGAGGGAGCACAACAGTTGTGATGAGGAATTTCTGACCAATTAGTTCGTCCATGGCTTGCGAGTGGAGAAAGCCGCTGGGTGAAAAAAGAGCGAAGACAAGACCAGCTTTATAGTTCTTTGCCCCTAAGGCTCGGCCGAGGCCGATGACTGTTAATGGTTCAAAGAAGCTTGCTGGCTTGCAACCTCCCCGGGGTCCTATCGGTGATAGCAATCAATGCGTCTGATTATCATCTGTCGAATGCCATGAATAGAACCTCACAGCGGGGACCTTGAAGGCGCTGAAGAAGAGGGACGAAGGGCAAACGTAAATGACTCATAAAGGTTAGAGTAACCTCCTGTCACACGTTCGTGCAAACGTGCATCGACTTCGAGGTATAATGTGAGGTAGTTTAACGGTAAACCGCGGAATATTGTCCTCACGTTATGCTTTCGCCCACGTGATCATTAGTTACATTGCATACTGTAGCGATCTGTAGCGTTTGGGTAGTTTTAACTGATAAGATGTGTGATGCGGTAACGAGTCGGGCGAAGGTCAGACGAGTGTGATGTGGGGCGATGGCAAGGGACGACTAC